>JAODAL010026126.1:0-57322 GCA_025379985.1 Phyllomedusa bahiana
AAAAACCTTTTTTTTTTTTCCTCAAAAAATTTCACTTGAAGTGCCCCTCCTTTGTTATTTCTGATAATTCCCTTCTTTCGGACCCCTCTAGAGAATCCTGTTGTTCTAAAAAAAAGTGGATGCATTGCGTTTTTAATGCCCCTGAGATTGACTTTGCATTTTTTTCCCATTAACTGTCCTTTCCTGCAACAAGTGGCATATTTTTTTGCCATTAAATATTGCCTGTGCTCCCAACCAGGGCCACACACCCGGATGCAGAAGAGGACAATGTATTTGACCCCAACGGGTTTCCTTCTCCGATGGCATTTCGAGGATTCAGATCTTGTACTGTTTGAACATATTTTTTATTGTTTTCTTATTTGTCCAACCTCTGTTTTTCACCACCTCCCCCACAGTTTTCTTACCCTGTGTAAAAACTGTAATTAGAAACCTGGGGAAAGTTTCTTCTACCAAAATCTCGAATTCTGCCCAAATCTGAAATAGATTAGGTTTGAAGGTAAATCTATATTTTTCCAAATATAAACCTATTGTATCAAAACTTTCCGATCCCTCAGAATTTGTTATGTTTCCTTCTTAATTTTTCTCTCATATTTATTTCTTTGTAAATTTTTGTTCTAATCAGGGAAATCTGGATGGGCCCGAAAGTTATTAATCTCCCCTATCCCCTAAATTTAGTTGTTCACTTAATTATTGAATGAAATTCTTTCAAATTCTGACAGGTATTTCATCAATTACAGAGACATTCGTTAGAAATTTCCCAACCTTGATAAAAATAGGGCCTCTAAATGTGCATTTGGTCTCAAACTGATCCTTTATCCTCTATACACAATTTGTTGTTGTATATATGTCTCTATAGTCATGGCCAAAAGTTTTAAGAATGACACAAATATTAATATTTCACATGATCTGTTGCCCTCTGGTTTTTATGTGGGTTGTCAGATGTTTTTATCACATCCCAGAAAACAAGTGCAATCATATTTGATTAAGAAAGCTTTATTGCAGTTAGAAATGAATTAAGCAGCAAGTAAATATTTGCAGTGTTGACCCTTCTTCTTCAGGACCCTCGAATTCTCCCGGCATGCCCCTCAATCACCTGACCAAATCCTGACTGATAGCAGCCCAAATTCTTGCACAATCAATCTTGCATTTTGCCCACAATTGTTGGTTTTGTTGTTCCACCCTTTCTTTGTGATTGAACCACAAGTTCTCAAATGGTTAAGATCTGGGGAGTTTTCCGGGCCCATGGACCAAATCTCTATGTTTGTTCCCCTGAGCCATTTAGTTATACCTTTGCTTTATGGCAAGGTGCTCCAACATGCTGGAAAAGCCTTGGATCCCCAAATTTGCTCTTGGAGGGTTTGAAAAATTTTCTCTTGGAGGAATTCTGGTCCATTCTTTTTCATGGATGTTTTTTTTAGGCAAACGTAGAGAGCCGATTCCCTTGGCTGAGAAGCAACCCCACACAGAATGGTTTCTGGATGCTTTACGTTGGCATGAGACAAGACTGGGGGTATCGCTCACCTTGTCTTCTCCGAACAAGCTGTTTTCAGATGTTCCAAACATTCGGAAAGGGGATTCATCAGAGAAATTGACTTTACCCCCGTCCTCAGCAGTCCACTCCCTGTACCTTTGGCAGAATATCAGTCTGTCCCTGATGTTTTTTCTGGAGAGAAGTGGTTCTTTGCTGCCCCCTTGACACCAGGCATTGCTCCATGAGTCTCCGCCTACAAATGCGTGCGAGCACTCACACCTGCCTGCTGCCAATCCCGAGCAAGCTCTGCACTTTCTGGTAGCCCGATTCTGAAGCTGAAACACTTTTTAAAAGATGGTCCTGGCGCTTGCTGGTCTTTCTTGGGCGCCTGGAGCCTTTTTGACAACAATGGAACCTCACTCCTTGAATTCCTTGATGATGCAATAGATTGTTGACTGAGGTGCAATCTTTCTAGCTGCGATACTCTTCCCTGTTAGGCCAGTTTTGTTCAAGTTCATTTTCTAGGCAACTATTGACTTTGCAATTAATTGCTGTTAAGCTGATCACTCTTTATAACATTCTGGAGTATATGCAAATTGTCATTATAAAACCTGATGCAGTAGACTTTGTAAAAATTAACATTTGTATCATTCTCAAAACTTTTGGCCATGACTGTAGACTGGCTACTTCCCAGCGTGCCCGAATTTGTTGTTTGTAAGTTTTATTTAATTTCTGAAAGGCTTTTATGGATATTAGTTTCATTCAATGGAAATTTGGTTTGATTAAAAAAATAAAAATTTAGCTTCCTTTAAAAAAAATTTTTCCACTTTAAATTTTTCTGACTCAAAAAACCCTTTTTTCCCCTAGATTCCCCACTTGAACATTCCTGTTCCCCAAAACTTGTCACATAATCTCCCAAAAAATTGTAAATCTCGCGGAACAAAGAGTGATTTTTTGATCACTAAAAATTTAAACTATTTTGCCATAGGCAAATTTAAAAACTCAACAGTTCCTATCGAAAAAACACTAAACATAACTTTTATTATGTTTTAAACTTTTTAAACCTCTATCCCAAACTTTTTAAAAAACCTGTTTTTAACCCCCTTTCCCCCCTTTTTAAACCCCTTTTCCCTACTTTAAAAGGGAAGGGAAATAGCCCCTTTTTTTACTATAAAGTTGGTGGAGCACCACCTATCAACGAAAGCCTTATAAATACACCCAATTTTATTTTAGCTCCAAAAGGGGCCCCCAAAAGCCTCCTACTTGGGCGTCGTCCTTTTTCTCATGGACAAAAAAAACAAAAAAGGGCCCCCTTGTGACCCGTCTGCAGCAGGTGACACTTCTAGACGGGGTGAGAATCCCCCAATTTTAAAAAACGCCCTTTGGGGCCCTCCCCGACAGTTTCACCACAAAACCTGGCTTCATCGGGGGTTAGAGGTCGGGTTTCACATGTGGTCTAAGCTCATTTTCCTTTTATATCATGTTAGTTTAAACACCCATTAAAGGTGCTCACCAATGACCCTTTCAGAAAAATTCCACAAAAACCCGTCTCCTGCACACACCCCAAATAATATTTTGCTGCTATGTTTGCCTTTCATCTCCCAAAAAAATAAAACCTCAGAAAAAATTCGCCTTTCTCCATAAGGGGCTTGGGGCTTATCTTACCAACTGCCCGGCCAACTTTTACTGTATCAATAGACATTTCAGCCCTACTGTGATGGCTTTTTTCCTTTTCTTTTCATGTTATTGCCTCTGGTGGCCCCTAGAAGGACTAAGCAAATAGGTGTTACTTTCCCACAGCCCCCTCCAGCATTTTTCAACCCCCAAGGGGGTTTAAAAACCCCCAAAGAGGCAATAACATGGGAAAATGAGAAAAAAAAGTCCATAAAGGGTAGGGCTGAAAAATGTCAAATTGATCCCAGTTTTTTGGGCGGGGGGGCAGCATGGAAGATAAGGCCCCAAGCCCTTAGGGAAGAGGAAAATTTTAAATTCTGTTTTTTTTGATGCTATGAGAGAAAGATGGCACAGTAGCCCCAAAAATTTATGATTGTGTGTGCGGGGAGAGGGGGGTTTTTGTGGATTCTCGAGGAAAAATTTGGTGAGCAGGGAATGGGGTGGTATCTAACTTCTTTTAAAAAAGGGAAATATTTTGGGGTTTTAGACCACTGGGGGACCGGACCTCAAACCCCTAAAGGAAACCGGTTTAGCGGGTGAAAACATTTTGGGGGGTTTCAGAATGACATTTTAAATTGTGTTTTCTAAACCTCTGTCTAGAATTTCCCCACCTGCTGCAGACGGGGGTAAAAAGGGGGGCCTTATTTGTTTTGTGTCCATGAATTAGGGACGCCTGCCCAAGTAGAAGGCTTGGGATCCCTTACTGGACCCTAGTAATTTGTTGTTTATAAAAGGGGCTTTCCTGGATGGTGGGCCCACCAACTTGATAGAAAGAAAAGGAGCTTTTTTCCTTCTTTCGAAGAAAAAGGGTTAAAGGGTTGAATTTTAGAAATCAATTTTTTAAAAATGTGGATAGAGGGGTTTAAGGGGTTATACATAATAAAAGTTTTTCGTTTTAGTGTTTTACAGATAGAGAACTGAAGAGTTTTTTAAATTTTTCCTTTTGGGAAAATAGTACATTTTAGTAAACAAAAATCCCCCTCTTTTTTTGTCCCTTTCAGATTTCCCCGTTTTTTGGGGATTATGTGGATTAAAGTCATAGGGTCTGATAATTTCAAGCAGCCTTGTGGAAAAAAAGTAAAAACAGCTTTTCATAACTTTAAAAATTTTTGATATAAAAATTTTTTTCCCTTAAAATTTTGTCACTATACCCCACTAGGGACCCCAAAAGGGGGGCGTTTCCCAATAAAGGGGAAAAAGGGGAATGGGTTTTGTAGAGATGGGCGAATTTAAAAAATTTGGTTTTGGTCACTAAGCCCAATTTCCCCACAAAAATAAAAAATTTTGGGCCGAATTAAATTCGGGACGAATCGCGTTAAAAAAACGCTATTTTTCCCTGCTGCACAACTTTCAGGGTTTTGTAAACGTTTTGGGCCCTGCTTAAATATGGGGAGAGGGAGTTTGTTTGGTCCTTTTATTTCAATGTTGTTTTTAGGATTTACAGCCCCCATGATGCCGACGTTCTTTGGGAAACGCTTCACTATAAAATTCCCCTGGGGAAAAAAAAGAGGGGGAAAAATGACCCAAAAAAACTGAAACTGGAATGTTTTCCGGGTAAATCAAACCAGCGAACGCGGGAAAAAAAAAAAGGAAAAGCTCATGGGCAACATTAGGAAAAGGGGTGTGGAGGGGACGGCGCAGCCCAGCAGCAAAAGGTTTAAAAAAGTGGGGACAATGAAAATTTTGGGGGTGGCAAAAAAAGGAGTAGGCCCCAGAGTGGTACAATGGGCAACGTGGGGGGTCACCCGGAGCAGGGAGCAAGGGTCAGACAGTGGCACCCTTGGGCATTTTTAGGTGGCAAAAAATGGGGGGTAGGGGCCCCCCAGAGTGGCACAATGACACAGTGGGAGGATTTCGGCGGGAGCCCCAGCAGCAGCAAGAGGGCCGACAGTGGGGGACAATGACATTCGGAGGGGGCAAAAACTTTGGTAGGGGCCCCAGGTTTGGCCCCAAAGACCAGTGTGGAGGGCACGGGAAACTGCCACATGAGGTAGACGTGGACAAAAGACACAGTTTTTGGGGGGTCCCCGGCCCGCAGCAGCCCTTAGGTCAGGCACAGGGGCCCCAATGACATTCTGGAGGTGGGGAAAAACTGGGGTAGGCCCCCAGGTGGGACAATGGCAAGTTGGAGGTCACGGGAGCAGCAGCATGAGGGCAGACAGTGGCCCAATGACATTCTGGAGGGGGCAAAAAAAGGAAAATAGGCCCCAGGGGGACACCCAAAGACACAGTGTGGGGGGTCACGGCAGCAGCAGCATGAGGTCACACAGTGGCACAATGACATTCTGGAGGTGGCAAAAACTGGAGTAGGCCACAGAGTGGCCCCCAAAGACAGTGTGGGGTTATGGCACAGCACATTAGGTTTAGAAAATTTTCACAAAGACATTCTGGAGGGGGCCCAAAAAATATAGGGCCCCAGAGGACAAAATGGGGCAGAGTGTGGGGGGCAACGGGGCAGCAGCAGCAGCATAGCCAACAAATGGGGACAATGACATTTTTGGAGGGGGGGCCAAAAAAAAAAAAAAAGTAGTAAGCCAAAAAGTGGGAAAAATGACAGAGGGGTGTTTGGTGAGGGGGGGCAGCCCGGGTGAGGCAACCAAATACAAAGGGGGAAAGGGGTTTTTGGGTAAAGGAGCAGCAGCATAGGTTAGGGCCGTTGGGACAATTTACATTTTGGAGGTGGCAAAAAAAAATGGAAATAGCCACAGGTGGCACAATGACACAGGGGTGGGGTTTACGGAGAGCAGCAAAAGGTCCAAAAGTGGGACAAGGAAAATTCTGGATGTGGCAAAAAAAAAGGGGTAGGCCCCGAGTGGGGCCCAAAGAACCCGGTGTGGAGGAACGGAGCCCGCAGGGGCAGCACATGAGCTCACAGTGGGGACAATGACATTCTTGGGGGTGGCAAAACTAGTAAAACCAAGGGGGTGGGCCCAATTTACCGAGAGTTTTAGGTGTGGGGGGCAGCAGCATGAGGGCAGACAGTGGGGACAATGACACAGTGTGGAGGTCAACGGCGCACACATTTTGGGGCCCAACCCGTGGCACATTTTACATTTTTTGGGGGTGGCAAAAACTGGAAAGGCCACAGGGGTGGGACAATGACACATGTGGAAAGTCACGGCAGCAGCCCGCCCGAGGTCAGACCAAATGGCACAATGACATTCTGGAGGGGGCAAAAAAATGGGGTAGGGCCACAGAGTGGCACCCAAAGACACAGTGTGGAAATTCAACGGGACAGCACCGGGGGTCAGACAGTGGCACAATGGGCATTTTGGGGGGGGTGGCAATTAAATGGAGTAGGGGGCCAAACCCCCCCGAGTGACACAATTTACCCCAGTATGGAGGTCCCCGGCAACAGCAGCAAAGGTCAGGGTAGTGGGGAAAATTACATTTGGAGGTGGAAAAAAAAAGGAGTAGGCCACAGAGTGCCACAATGACACGTGGGATGTCACGGGGACCAGAAACACAAACAGCAGCATGAGGGCATTTGAGTGGGACAATGACAGAGTGTGGAGGTGGGGGCAATTTCCAGTCCCCCGTAAAGATGGTTGGGGCAAAATGGGAAAAAATTGTCAGCAGATGTGTGGCCCCTCAGGGCGGGGGTGGGGGTATCAAAATAGTGGTGAGAAAGGGATTTGAAACCCCGACTTTATTTCTCACCCTTTGGGTGAGGGGTCCCTGGGGTGGGGTAGTCTGCGGCCCAAGGCATTGGTTTTTTGGAAATCCTGGGGCCCATCCAAGCCTATTTATCTTGACAAAGGGGCCGTCGGCCCCCATTTCCCCTGGACAAGCGGGTTCTCTTTGGGTAAACGGTGGCCCCCGCCGCCTTTAAAACCCGCTCTGAAGCCACAAATACTGGCCCGGGGAGGCCCCAACTTCTCCACGCAAACCGGCAAAAATTTCGGCCCCACAACCAGTTTGGCTGCCCAGTAGTCCAGCGGATCTTCAAAAAGGGGTGGCAGGTGCTTTTCCAATTTGGCCACTACCTATTGGTTTAGGGGCTGCTTAACCCGGTTTCCCCAGATGCGCTGGCCTGCCCTCCCAATAGGCGGGGGAAGGAAAACCCGCTCATCAGTAACTCCAGGTTTTGGTTTGCTGTGATGGGCTGGGTACTGGGGGGGGGGGGGGGCCAAAACCCCCCCTTTTCCCCCCACCGGGGGGGCGGGAGTACTTAACCCTGAAGAACCCCCCCGGGCCCGGGCCTGTCCCGAGGGGGGGACGATTTCCCCACATAGGCAGCGGCCCCAAATGACTTCGGAAAGGGTTTTCCCCCATTTGTTTTTAGTTTGTCCCCCCTCTCAGCAGCTGGGAAAAAGGCTCCCATTTTGGACCCGTAGCGAGGGTTTTGGGGTTAGGGTGGAGGGGCCAGAACATCCCCCTGCCGGGTGCGGGCTATTTAAACTGTCACTAGCCAGGGAAACAGCATGCTGCGGGCCATCTGCACAATGACTTTCCCAGGGGCTCCCTGCCTCCCCTCTCCACTGTATATTTCCACAGTTTCTTGGGGTCATCTGCCCCCGTCTTCCTCTCTCCACACCTCCTCCAAACTGCTCCTGCTCCTCTTCTCTTGTCACCTGGGTAGAAAATCCACTAATTCACCAGACAATGCCGCTCCAAGGTTCTCCCCTCCATTCAGTCCCACCGGACAGTAGCCGCGAGATGTAGTCGCCACATTTCCGGGTCCCTGCCCAGACAGATTTTCAGCGTCTTTTCCGGGACGAGCGGAATGACTTATCTTCCGTAGCCCTGGGACTGACAAATAACGTGGCCTCCTCGAAGGCCTCAACAAACGGCAGGTCACGCAGGGAGCTGCCACTGCTGACCAAGTTACACAGGGGGGGTACTTCTGTCCCCTGGATCACAAAAAATCATTAATGGCCTTTCTCTGTCATACAGCGGTCCAACAGTGCAGGCGGAATTCCAACGGGTGGAAACATGCATATCAAATTTTTTCGGGGGGCCGTCTGCCCGCAACCGAGGAGGTATTCCTGGTTGTAGGATGGATAAAGGGTGCAGCACATTCTGGCCATTTCAAAATCTTCTGAGATTGAGGGAAGACTTCAGGAACCTTTTCACACCAGATGAACACATGCGCCATCAGGCGCATGAACAACCTCCTCGGTAGAGCGCGGACACCATGTTTTCCCATTGTCCGTCACAGGTTCCGATTTGCAGTGGCGCGAAGAAAGCCACACATCGATTCTGCGGCATGACGCGGAGCAGTCCCCCCTATGTGACTTCGTCCCGAGGCAAGCCAGGTGTAGACGCGTGCACCGCTGGCCCTAACAGTGGTATGATGGAGCAGGTACTGTGGAGCTGAGATGGTGGTGGTGGTGGAGGAGGAGGAGGCGGACATTACGCAGGACCCGCAGTTTGACAACGGGAGGAGAAAGCGGCGTCTCCTGTCCAATTTTGTTGGGGGTGCCTGGGCAGCAAGCACATTCACCCAGTGGTCGAAAAGGGACATGTACTGGTCCTGACCGTATTTACAGCTCCAGACGTCCGGCTGCCATGCACCTTGGAACAAACCGTAAGCTCAAGGACTGGCCCACCTCTGTTCTACATATTTATGAAGTGCTGGTACTGCCTTTTTTTAAAAGAAATTACGGCTTGGAACTCTCCATCTCGGCTCGGCCCAAGCCATTAGTTCTCTGAATGGTGCAGAGTCCACCATTTGGAAAGCGAGTTACTGCAGTACCAACAACGTGGACATGAGCACGGTCAGCTTCTGCACCTTAGGATGGTTGGACGCATATTGTTGCCTCTTTCAATCGCCTCACTGAACGACTGCTGGCGCCATGATAGCGAGGAGCAAGAGTAATCTAGACCGAGATGATGTAAAAGAGAAACAGCTCCCTTCTGCAGAGGTGGTGGAGCCTTGACTGGCTGCAATGGCATGCTTTGCCACTGGGCGCTGCTGCGCTGCTGTTGCTGCGGCGGCAGGATGGACCACCACATCAGAACCACGTTTCTCCCAGGCCACCGGATGGTGACGCTGCATTGTTGACGCAGGGCCGTGGTGCCAACGTTAGCTCCCTGGCCACGCTTCACTTTCTGCCTACAGATTCTACATATACCCATATTCGGCCCTCCGGTGTCTTCGCAAACACTGCCACACCGCCAAGTAGCTGATTTTACGACCAACGCTCCGCACTGAGTGACTACTGCCGCCGCTGTCTCGCTGAGCCCCTGTTCCGATACTTTCTTGGACCTGCGAAGGGGGTTTTCTTGCCCGGGGGCCCCGCTTGGCTCCCGACCTCACACTGCTGCATCCTGCTGACTCACGGCCACACAACCCACTTGCGGCTGCGCTGCTGCCTGACTCGCAAGCTGACGCCCTCTTCTCCTGACGATGATGAAGCCCTTGCCTCACCCGCTCCCAAGTGCGGTCGGCTACATCATCATCTATTTGTGTCTCATCATCACTGCTGTCCTCATCACCGGCCGTGGTATGCAAGGCTGCCCCCTCACAACATGACCTCCCATGCCACCTCAACATCTATACTTTGCCGCCTACTGCCAGCAGGGATTTTGGGCCCCATTTTTTTGCTGCCAATTTAGCGCTGACTGCCCTCCTCAAATTGTTCATCCTCGCTGTATAGTGGGCGCTGAGCCCAGACTACGAGATCTCTGGCTGAGGGAACCGGATGGGACAGAGGCGGGTTGAGGACAGGTGAGGGCCGCTGACCCAATCCGGGGCCATGCCAACTAAGGGTTGTGTCTGACGTTCCCACCGACCTTGGCTGGGGGTTTTCAGATGTCATCTGGGGGGAAGTGGATGACCTAGTCAACCAATCAAGAACCCTTGGTTGCTGGTCACAAACGGCCACTAATGACAGCGGCAGTTCTGGCCTCACCGAGTGACCCCCCGCTGCGACGTCCCCTTGCTGTGCTGCACCTGGGCCGGAAATTTTGTGCCTCTGCCACTCGCAGGTGAAGAGCCTGCCACCTCTCTGTTTGACATACTGTTTGTTCTAAAATGTACAGACACTGTTTGAGAAGATATCGTTGTAGAATAAATACACACCCTGTATTTGACTCCAAATGAACCCACTAAGAAGCTTGGAAACCTTGGATACAAATTGCGCTCCACAAATTTGGGAAGGAAAAATTTTTACTTGTATTGCCGTGTAAAAACTCTGTGTAATTTTACTGAATATAAAAGCACAAACAGCTTAATTAACCTTCAGATATGAATTTATGCTACAGAATTTCTTCTGTGGTGGTGAAAAACAAAGTTTCTTTACTGAGTACAACTGCAGAAAAATACTTAGTTTACCTTGGATGTAAATTGGGGCAAAGAATTGAGCAGCCAAAACGACCAGCTTTGTAGCGTGTTACAATGGCTGTAAATTTTTCGCTACACAACAACAGAAAAACTTGTAATAACCTTCGCTTAAGAATTATGCTACAAAAAAATGTCTATTTTGCGGGTGAAAAGACGGTTTTTTTTTTAGTCACCAAACAGCAGAACAACGCTTAATTAACCCCGGATGTAATTGCGCAAAAGAATTGAGCAGCAAAAACTTCCAGCTTTGGTAACGTGGTTTTCAATGGCGTGTATTTTACGGTACAAGCAAGAGGAAAACTTTAAATTTAACTTCGTTGTGATTTTTGCTACAGGAAAAATTTATTTTTTGGCTGAAATAAACGGTTTCTTTAGTCACACAGCGAAACAAACTTAATTAACCCCTGATGTAAATTGCGCAAAAGAAATTTACAACCAAAAACTATGAGCTTTTTTTAGCGTGTTACAATGGGCGTGAATTTACCTACACAACAAGGGGAAAACTTGTAATTAACCTTCGCTTGTGAATTATGCTACAGAAAAATTAAATTTTTGGCGGGGAATAACGGTTTCTTTTAGTCACACAGCACAGAACAACGCTTAATTAACCCCTGGATGTAAATTGCGCAAAGAATTGAGCAAACCCAAAAAACTACAACTTATGTAGCGGTTGGCAATGGCGGTATTTTACGTACACATCAAGGAAAACTTGTAGTTAACTTCGCTTGTGAATTATGCACAGGAAAAATGTATTTTTTGGCGGTGAAAAAGACGGTTTCTTTAGTCACCACACACAGAACAACGCTTTAATTAACCCCTGGATGTAATTGCGCAAATTAATTGAGCAAACCAAAAATACGAGCTTTGTAGCGTGTTAAAAATGGCGTTTTATTTTACCCCAAAAACAACAAGAGGAAAAAATTTTAATTAACCTTCGCTTGTGAATTATGCTGCAGGAAAATTGTATCTTTTGGCGGTGAAATAAACGGTTTTTTTTTAGTCACCACAGCAGCAGAACAACGCTTAATTTAAACCCCCGGGTGTAAATTGCGCAAAAGAATTGAGCAACCAAAAACTTCCAGCTTTGTAGCGTGTTACAATGGCGTGTATTTTACGCTACACAACAAGAGGAAAACTTGTAATTAACCTTCGCTTGTGAATTATGCTACAGGAAAAATTTATTTTTTGGCGGTGAAATAAAAGTTTTCTTTTTGTCACTGCAGCAGCAGAACAATGCTTAATTAACCCCTGGATGTAAATTGCGCAAAAGAATTGAGCGACCAAAAATTATGAGCTTTGTAGCGTGTTACAATGGCGTGTATTTTCTGCTACACAACAAGAGGAAAACTTGTAATTAACCTTCGCTTGTGAATTATGCTACAGGAAAAATGTATTTTTTGGCAGTGAAATAAACGGTTTCTTTTAGTCACCACAGCAGCAGAACAACGCTTAATTAACCCATGGATGTAAATTGCGCAAAAGAATTGAGCAACCAAAAACTACCAGCTTTGTAGAATATTACAACGGCGTGTAATTTACGCTACAAAACAAGAGGAAAACTTGTAATTAACCTTCGGTTGTGAATCATGCTACAGGAAAAATGTCTTTTTGCCGGTGAAAAAGACGGTTTTTTTTTAGTCACCACAGCAGCCCGAACAACGCTTAATTAACCCCTGGATGTAAATTGCGCAAAAGAATTGACAGCCAAAAATGAAGTGGTATTTTGTATTGTAAAAACGCTGTTTCTTAAATGAATACAACAGAACAGGCTTTAAACACCCTTGGATATTCAATGTGCTGAGCAGATAGCATTAAAATGTAAAATGCAGCTGCACTGGGCTACACCCGGACTTCAGATCCAATACCTCACAAAATCAGAAATAAAACGTTAAGAGAAGCAGTCTCTGAGACAAGCTGAGACACCTCCCAAAAATCGCTGTATAAAAATGTTCTTTAGTATCAGCTATCATAAGCAGCCGCGGCAGCACCTTCCTTACTCAGTACAGTGAGCGTGGTATGCTCCCAGCGTCGCGCCTGGACTTATATAGTGAGGTGACGTCACAGAATCCCGCCCGGGCTCTGATTGGCTTCATCCTGCACATGTCATGCAGGCTATGCCCTTCTTCCTCCCAGAGTTCTTTGCCCCATGTAACGCCATGTGCTCGCAGCCATTTATCAATCAAAAGCACACTTAGTTCACGTGAATTACCCCAAAGTTCGACATAGTTCCGAACCGAAGTTTTCCTGAAATTCTAAACGAATTCCACTTCGTTAGAATCAATTCGCCCATATCTAGTTATAAGGTGTCAGGGATGCGCCGTGTTCCATATAGGAAAAGTAGTAAAGGTCCATCAGAAACACACCCCTCTACCACTGTTCTCATTCCAAAGATTGCAAATGGACTATACACAAATTCCCAAGCTAGGGATGTAAAAATTTGAATGTATCTAAACAAATAATACATGTGTCTGTGCAAAAAGTGCACCACATTTTGTTTCTTTTTACAACAGACTTCTTGCAGAACCACTGTGGTTAATGTTAATTGCTGTGGTTTTCAGTGAGTGCAGAGTTTCTTAACAGATAGCCAAGTATAGGGGGAAAGGCTACAGATGAGTAGACAGAGATAAAATGTAGATGATAGTTATGCTTTAAGAGTTTAACTATTGAGATTAACGGGGTTTTCTCGCTACAAAGATCATATCTGCAATGATGGGGACAATTGGATTGTATTACTTACATCATTTAGTATTGCAGCTACAGCTCATCTGTGTGTGTCTAGAGCTACTTCAGCAGCCAGGGGTCAGGTCACGCCCCCTTTGCTGTGATTGACTGCCTGCATTTAGTTCAACCTCTGGTTGGAACACACCCCTTATGCTGTGATTGGCTGTCCTCCTCTCTCTGTGCTCACTCTCCTCTGAGCTGTGTGATCAGGCTGCCTGTGCTTCTCTCTGCTCCTGTCCCATAGATGGGTCTGATATCTGGGCAATTACTGAGTCTCTTTAACTGCCAGATTCACTCCTCTCACCCATATAAGACAGCCTTATACACCCTGCTCCCCCCACCCATATATTACACCCTTGTACATTCTGTTCTCCCGACCATATAACAAACCGTTATACATTCTGCTTCCCTACCTACATAGCACACCCTTATACACTCTGCTCCCCCACCCATATGACACACCTTTATACACTGCTCCTCCACCCATATAACACACCTTTATACACTCTACTACCCCCACCCATATAACACACCTTTATACACTCTGCTCCCATCACCCATATTGCCACAGAGGAACATAACATAGGCCTGAAAAAAATGATAAAAAACAAATTATAACTATAACAAGTGCAAATATACAACATTTTATACATAGGTTAATTTGACATGTACTGAAATTTATTATACCTGTGTTATACCAGCGATCTAACAATCGCTGAGTATAGTCCCATTGTGGGACAAGTGAACAAATAAATAATAACTCAATAGTAAAAGTGTAAAAAAAATCAAAATAAAAAATACTGTAAAATACGCATACCAGCCATTACCCATTACAAATACCAATCACCCTAAAATAAAAAAGTGCACATATTTGGTATCACCGTATGCATAACGACCTATTCTTTAAATCAATCATGAGATTTAATCAGCACAATGAACGCCGTTAAACCTCCCCCCAAAAAATGGCAGAATTGAGATTTTTGTTCATGCCGCTGCACATAAAAAGGAATAAAAAGCGATCAAAAAGTCATGAAAATGTCAGTTTGTCCAGCAAAAAAACAAAACCTCTTACACAGCTCCATTTATTGAAAAATTAAAAAGTTACGATAATCAGCAGAGTTCGGGTATCGCTGTAACCCAATCGACTTTCTGAGTAAGCTTAATGTCTTTTATACTGCACAGTGGCCGCTTTAAAAAATAAAAAAAAAATACCAGATACAAATAAAAATGTCAACTCACCTGCAAAAACAAGCTCTCAATCAGCTCCATGTACAGAAAAATAAAAAGTTATAACAAAATTTTTTACAAACACATTTCTGTTGTGTAAATGTTGCAAAACATAAAAAACTATATAAAATTTATATCACTTTAATTAAACTGACTGCATAGTAAAGTTATTATGTTACTTATGATGCACAGCAAACGCTGTGAAAATGAAGCCCAAAAAACAGTGGCAGAACTGCAGGTGTTTTTTTTCATGGCCCTAAGCTTAATAAAAACTGTGGAACACCTGTGCACCGAAAATGCACAAACCCCCTAGATGAGATTCCCGAGGGGGGTTGAAACCAAAATAGGGTGATTCTGGAAGGTTTTAACTTTCTTTACCTGGAGCTTTGCAAAGCGACTGCACCCCCCAAATCTGTGTTCCCAAAGCCAATTTGCGCCCCTTCCCTTTTCGCCCAAAACCCTGTACCCAACAGCGTTTAACCCCATGTAGGGTATTCCGAATTTGGAAGAAATTGTGTAATAAATGTTGGAGTGCTTTTGTTCCAGGATTCCCTATAAAAATTAAACATTTTCAACTAAAACTGCAATTTATTGAAAAAACATAAAAAAATTTATTTTCAAAGGCTAACGTTAAGAAAATCGGAAAAACCTCTGGGGCATATACACCTAACCCCCCAAATATCTTCTTTTTAAGGGGGTGTTTCCCAAATTTGGTTTTTGAGGTGTTTATTGATTTTTTGTGCCTTTTGGGTGTCCGCAAAACTGTGATGGTAAGAAAATGGTAAGAAAATGGTAAGGAAAATGAGACCCTAAAGTCCAGTAGGTGCTCCTCTTCTGAGGCTTTTGGTTGAGTTGCATTTTCCTTGAGTTGCATTTTGCAAGTTCACCTTTTCTTTGGTTTAATTTCTGTGAAACACCTAAAGGGTTAACTAACTTTCTAATTGTGAATTTGGATACGTTGAGGGGTGCAGTCTCTTATATGGAGTCATTTATGGGGGTGTCTAACATACAGGCCCCTTAAAGACACGTCAGAATTGGACTGGTCTTTAAAAATCGTTTTGCACATTTTCTTGAAAATAACAAATGACTGTTTTAAAAAAATTAAGCCAACATAAAGTAGACGTATGGTAGATTTTCATTATTTACTATTTTGTTTAGTATGACTCTCTGTATTACATAGTTAGTATGGTTGAAAAAGACACGTATCCATCAATTTCAGCCAAGGGTGGGTAAAATGTGAGGGAAGGGAGGGAGACAAGGATTACAAGCCCAGCCTCCCCACTGGTTAATGCCCTGAAACCCACAAGGCAAGAACCAATCTGCTCCAGGGGAGACCCCATCTCTGACCGCAGAGCCTCCAACTGACAGGATCCAGAATTTTACATAGCCTCGTACGCATTCATATTAATATTCTTTAGTTTCATGCAGAAATGTTTATGCTTTATAAATTCTTTATAAATTCTTTAAAATTTCTCAAATTTTCACAACCTTTTCATATTTTTCACAAATAAACAAGGATTGTTTTGACCAAAGTTATTTGCTAACTTAAAGTACAATGTATCACGAGAAAATCTCAAAATCACATGAAGAGGTAAAACCAATAAAACTTTAGTTTCAGACAAAGTTACACGTCAGATTTTAGAACAAGGGCTTGGTCCTTAAAGGGGTTGTCTCACTACATTGAATCATCATACCTCAGTCCTGTTTTCTTAGTTTAATTTTTAAATTTACTGGCTTCTACTGGCTACTACTAGCTTGCAGTGACCAGCTGCTGAGGACAACAGATCTGTAGCTATAGCGACCAGTGCTGGCAGCCTATCAGAAGAGATCGAACAGGTCTGTAGCTATAGCGACCTGAGGAGTTGATGCAACCGATACAAGAGAGAAATCTAGGAATAGGTAGGACACTGTTAATGGATACATATTGCAAAGTGAGTTGTCTTTGCAAGATCTTTAACATAAAAAGCAATCCCTGTAGTGAGCCAAACCCTTGAAGACTAAAACAGACTTAGACCTTAAGGGGTTAATGAGAAATCAATACCTTTAACTAGGTGTAAAGTACATTATAACACAAACTGTTTGATGTAGGTCTCAAAGTGAAACAACAATCTTAAAGGTATCAGTGTAATTCTACAAAGCATATAGACAAAAGACAAAAATGAACATCCACCAGCTCCATGATGTCATAGAGAAGTGGAAGAGTATTCCAGTGGCTGCAACCTGTGAAGCTCTAGTGAACTCCCTACTCAATAGAGTTAAGGCAGTGCTGGAAAAAGGTGGGGCCACACAAAAATTACAATTGGGCAAAGTCGATTTCACTTAGGGGTGTACTCACTTTTGTTGCCAGTGGTTTAGACATTGATAGCTGTGTGTTTGTCAGGTGTAGAATTATCTTTTTTGTTCTACTCCTATTCAATTAATTGTCTCTGTACAAATTGGGTTAAAAAGCTGTTCTCAGCTGAGAGCTTAAGAAATACACACCACACAGGTCTGTCTGGTATATAGATATGTTTATCAACAGGAAGTTTTCAGCTTGATTTTACCTTTTTATACGTATTAAGAATCACATGATTATTTTATCATAATATGATTGGATAATTGGCTGTTGCTAAAGCAATTATAATTGAAACCACAGAGCAGGATATATAGAAATATAATGGTTTCCTTCTTTGCATCTGCACAGTATAACTGGGTGCTGGCTGATAGTAAATATTCTTGTATTCTTTATGCATCATTCAAAAGAGGAACTTCTGAAGGCCTTGTTTTCTTGTTGAAAGCAGTGCTGCTGTTCCACGCAAAGCAGTCTGGCACCATATCTGGTGAGCTTGATAAGGATGCAATAATAGAACAGATTATAATGTTTTCCATTAAATCATCAACTTGACAGTCCCCCCTAAAACATTACAATCTGTCCCTAAAAATCCCTCCTAAAGGCTCAGTTGCGACCTGTACTGTTCCTGGACACTAGGTAAGGATGGGGAGAGGGGTGACTGTCCCTAAGACTTGTAAGCTAACTGATTTAGTCCCTACCTGAGGGTGTTGGTCGGCTGTTCTCGAGCTATACTCGACCCCGACAGCTGCTGACTCTCTAAACATGAAGACCTGTCATGAGATTGGAGGGATAAGACCTGAAAGAGGTTCTAGGGTCTGGGAAACTAAGAATGGTTGCCACTGAAGAAACTCTCTCACTTTACCCTCACAATCCCCCCCCCCCATGTGTGTGCGACAAAAAGTGGTCACCCCTTTCTCTTGGGTGATTGCTACCTTTTGTGCTTCTACACACACCCAAACAATACAGATGTCAAGAAGGATAAAGGAGTGATTCATGATGATTCATTGGCTGTAGTCACTTTCTTGCAGTGTGAAGCGTGCACCCAAGTGGGTCTTCCTTCAAGTTTCACTGAGGTTGGGGACACCAGGAGAACTTGGTATGGTCCTTCAAATCTGGGCTCCAGAGAATCTCTGACATGTTTCTTCACCCACACGAAGCCACCAGGTTGTAGCTCATGGGTGCTTTGATCAGAGTCTGGATCTGGAATTGAGGAAAACACTGTGGCATAGGTTACTTTCAATTAATTGCACAGACTTATAACATACTTTACAAGGCTATCATTCCCTGCACTTAACTGCTATGGATGGAACTTTCCCAATCTGGGCAGGCCTGAGAATAATATCTCATAAGGAGTGAGACTGGTGGGCTGTTTAGGGGTGTTTCTGACAGAGTAGAGTGCAATGGGTAGGATCTCAGGCCAGAGAAGAGATGTTTCTTTGCTAGCTTTCAGAATTTTGTTCTTCAAAGTGGCATTCATTCTTTCCACTTTTCCACTGCTCTGAGGATGGTAGGGAGTGTGCAAGCCGAGGTCAGCTCCTACTAGCTTCCAAATGTCTCTGGTTACTTCTGCAGTGAAGGCAGGTCCTTGGTCAGATTCAATAACCTCAATTATTTAAATATACACCGGCACTCCAAAATGTAGGAAAAGTGTTTATTTACAAAGAAGCAATATTATGCCAAAGTGCTCCATAGGTGTAGACAAATAAACAATAATGTTCTGATTACTGCACAAAATTTCGGAGATAATAAGTAATGGACAATAAGATGCAGATGTCTGTATAATGTGATGTTTCGGCCGGCAGGCCTTTATCAAACAACATCTAAAATGAAACATAGCAACAGTGAATACATAATAGAAAAGACATGTAGAGTAGAGAGGGAAAAATAAGGAAAGAAACAAATGCAGATAAAGGGAAGAAAAGAAAAGAAAGGTGAACGAAAGGGGGAAGACAGGAGGACAGGGAAGAGGAGAAAAGAAATGAAAAGGGAAATGAATTAATAGATTATAGAAGGGTATGAGTAAAGGAAAGGGGATGTGATAGAAAATAAGATATAGCTGTAGTTTAAGGGAAACAAATGAATCAGGGCGATAGCAGCCTATAACATATATGAGAAGTCTGTGGGGAGGAAAGAAGGGGAGACAAGGATTAAAAATAAATAATAAGCCAGGGTGTAGGGAGGAAAAAGTGGGCTAAAGATACATGTAGGTAATAGGTAATCCGTGATCCACGGCGAGGGAGGTAAGGGAAGCTAAAGGTAGAGAAATGATGGGCTATAAGTGGCAGGCAAATATATATCCAATGGGTGGGAATAAGTAGTAATGGCTAAAGACACACCTGGTGAGTTGGGGAGAAGTCTCGGAGCACCTCCGGCAGGAAGAGAGAGCTGCGCTAAATAAGATGCGGCGGGTGCGTCTTATAATAGTGATCGTGCGGGAGAATGACATAGCGTGCATGCGCAGAGAAAGAAAGAGAGCTAGTAAGGGTAAGGGTATATATATAAAGAGATAATAATGTAAGATAAAAGCTGAAATAAAAAAAAAGTAGAAAGAATGTAAAGTGGAATAAGGAATAAAGAGGAAGAGAGGGGGGAAGAAGGAGAAATCAAATTAAGAGTAGATAGGAATCTAGAGAATGAGAATCTAAAGGATTAAACAGAGGGGAAAGACAAAGGGAAGGGAGCATACTGAACCTGAATGGTAGAGGTAAACTCCAAGAGAAAACTAGGACTATCTAGTCTGAAAAAAGAAAAAAAGCACCATATTAGCAAGTATATAACATCAAGTACCTTATAAGATCATCAATGGGATACATATAGAGTAAGCGCAACTTCGCTTCCAAGTAATCAAGCAAATCCCAGCCCCCAGAAGAGGTGGTAATCGCCTTGCACAACTTTTACGCAGAGAAAGATATTGGATTCATACTCTCTCTACATTGGAACCACATGGACTCAACCGGGAATATGATGTTACCTATCATTTCACACATTGTGTGACTTAACACTATGTATTCTCTCCAAATATCGTGTTATGTAACCCCTCATTTATGCAGAGAGTCAGTATCTTTCTATACCACTCTTTATGTATCCCATTGATGATATTTTAAAGTACTTGATGAAACCATCTGATTCGTTCCTCTGTGGGTAGTACCATGAGCCCATTGTACCACAGCTGGATATAATGCCCTTGGTAAACAAAATTTATTGTCGTTCCTCCAGAATCTATCTTGTTGTATCTCTGCTCCCAATTCCTCCCAACTCTTCCTTTCCTTTGGGTTTATTTGAGTTTGAAATTGTCTCAACAGGTTAACGCCTGGTTTCAGTACATCTTGTCCTTGGTTCTTCTCTTCTTCTTTCTTCTTTTCTTCTTCTTGTTTCTTTTTCTCTGCTCTCATCAATACATATACAGCCACTCCTGCTTCCTTCTTGAATCTCTGGGAGGACAGCTGCGGCCTTTGTAGCCAGGTCTGCCCTGTAGTTGCCTTTTCCTTCTTCTGTCTCTATTTTTCCATGAGCTTTAATTTTCAAAACAGCCACTTGAGCTGGCAATTGGACAGCATGCATCAAAGTCTGAATGGCTTATTGATTCTTGATGGGCATTCCACTAGCTGTCTGGAAACATTGCATGGCCCACTTCAGGCCAAAGTCATGGGCTACTCCGTACACGTAGGCTGAGTCGGTATATATGTTTACAGTCTTCCCTTCGGCGAGCTTACAAGCTTCCATTATAGCCCAGAGCTCAGCTTTTTGGGCTGACATTTTCGAAGGTAAAGATGTAGCCTTCATGGTTTCTTGCAAGGTTGCCACAGCAAATCCTGTATGGAATCGTCCTTGATCATCCGCATATCTAGATCCATCTGTGAAAAAGACATAGTCTGGGTTTTCCAACTTGGATGCAGAGACAGTAGGAAGGTGGGATATTTCAGCCTCCATTTGTTCAAGGCAGTCATGAAGAGGATCATCTGTGGCAGTCTGATCTTCATCTTCCCCCCTTGAGAGAGGAAGCAGAGTGGCTGGGTTGAGAGTAGTACATCTCTTCAAGGTGACATTCTCAGGCATCAGTAGTGAGGTTTGTATACGGAGATGGCGCTGTTTAGTGAGATGAGGTTGCTGAGACTGTTTCAGGATCCCTTGAAGATCATGAGGAGCCAAGAAAGTGACTGGATGGCCCAATATGATGTCTTGAGTCTTTTCAAGAAGGACTTGTGCAGCAGCTCTGAGGCAAGTAGGGGCAGTCCGTGCAACAGGATCTATCTTGCAAGAGTAGTATCCAAGAGATCTCATACGTTCTCCATGTTTCTGGACTAAAACTCCAGAAGCGTGGCCATGATGTTCAGAAAGGAAGAGGTTGAAAGGTTGTGATTAGTCCGGGATTCCCAGAGCAGTAGTTGTTTAGGGTTTGAAAACAGTCCTGTGCTTCAGGTGAGGATAGGCCTGTTGGTACTGATTATGGTTAGGAATGTTGAATTGAGGTCCAGTGAATGGATTAATATTATTTGAATGGGGTCTGCGTTGTGGTTTTTTTGGGTTTAATTTTTGATGGGGTTTAGGTCCCTAAAACTTGGAAAATTTATTTTATTTGGGGTTTTATTCTTGAAACGTATGACAGTATTGGTGGCCGTTGGTAGCCAAAGGTTTTCCCGTTTTTTCATCACCAGCTTTTTGTTTTGGCAGGCCCCCAATTTACATTTCCCATCATTTTTTATAGAAACAAGTTTTTTTAACTCGGGCCCTTTTTCGCCCGGAGGGGTGCGGGAAGTTTTGCCCTTAGAACCCACGGGAGCCTGTAGGTTGATATCTCGGTAGACTTGATTGGTTGATTTTTAGAGTTTGTCTCAAGAGGCTTGGGAAATTTTAGGGGCCCCTGGGAGCTTTAGAAAAACCTTTTTTAATTTTTGAGATGAAACATCTGAAACCCAAAAAAAAACTCTGAGCCTTAGCAATTTGGGAAAGTTTTAAATTCCCGGGGAAACTTGCATAGTTTTCTCAAAAGTTTTTTAAAATAACCCAAAAGGGGTTTTTTTAGACAACAAAAAACCGAAAGGGTTTCAAAGAAAGGGTTTTGTGACTTTTGTGTTCATGTCAAACCATGGTTCCTGGGGAAAAAGGAAGACCAATTTTGTAATAGTTTTCTACAGTTCAAATAAATTCCTTGAGTGAAATTAAAAAAACATTTACTAAGGGGCCCCCGTCAAGTGTTCCTTGCCCCAGGGAAAAAAAAATTTACAGCAGAACTCTTCCCCAGATTGTAACATGGGTATCCTCAAAATTGGGCTTCTTGCGGGGTGATTTGATGATGGGGCCCAAAAAAAAACACCAGCCCTTTATCTGGGAACCTGGTATGGCTTTCCCAAATTTGGGAGAAATATTCTTTTGTATTGACTGGGTGCACCCGGGAAAAAAGCCATAGGGGTTTTTTTTCGGGTTTGGGATTTGGGTTAGGAGGGTTTTTTACTTTTTCTAGTTAAAAGGGGACGAGATTGGTTAATCCCTTGGTTTCAGGGGAGGCTCTTTTGTGGACGAAAGGGGGTCAAGGAAAAGAAAAAATTCTAGTGGGGGAAAAGGCGATAAGGGTTTTTAATAATTCCGGTTTCCCGGGGCTGGGGGAAAAGCGGGGTTTGAGGGTTTTCGGGGAGGTCCCCGGGGGATTTGTTCCTGTAATGGGTGAGATTTCATTTGGAGAAGGGGTGGGTTTGGGTTAAGGGGAAGCCAAGTGTTTTTCCCGGCAAATTTTGGGTTTGGCTTCGTTTGTACCACTACCCCCTATTTTACCTTAAATGGTGGAAATTTGGGTTTGGGGTTTTAATTAAAGCGTGAAATTTGGGAAAGTTAAAAGGGCCTTTGGGGGTGGATCCACGGACCCCCCCAAGCGATGACTAACCCACACCAGGGAAAAAAAAAAGGGAAACAAGGGGAATTTTCGGGATTCACCAAGCCCGCCGCAAAGCGGGGGGGTCTTGCGCAGCGGGAGCCACCAGGGCAATACCCCGGCGAGGCTTTCCCCGGGGTTTGGGGGCCAAAGCAAGGTACAGGGAAAGGGAGGGAGGTTTTGGAGGGCGGGGAAAAAACAAAGGTCCGGGCAGGGGGCTCTGGTTTGTAGTCGGGAAACGTAACGGGGGCGGGACACTAAGGGGAAACAAAGGGAAAACCTCGGAAAACTTTCCCCCCTAGGAAACAAAACACTAAGGATCCGGGGAGGGCCCCAGGAAAGGGGGCTGGCTTAAATAGGAGCAGTGCCCGCAAAGACCAATTACCGGCGCACCCGCCCTTTAAAACAAACGCCGGCGCGCCCCGCCCTAGGGGCAGCCACACGCCGGGGGCCGGACACAGACCCGAGCAGGAGCGGGGCCCCGGGAAGTGAAACCCGAGGGAGCCTTTCACGAGCGGAAACCCCCAAAACCCCACGTGCGGGGGGGGGCAAACCCCTGGGGGCAGGGCCCCGGGCCGCCGCAAAAACCCGGGGCAGTGGGCGCAAGGGCGTCCGTGAAAAGTACCCACTCCCCTTGGGGCCCCCCCCTGGGCCCCCCCTCTTCTTACTGGAATGAAGAAACTCTGGATGAGGCCCGCGGTTTCAGGATTTTCTCCTCCGGCTCCCAAGTCCTCTCTTCGGGGCCCCAAGCCCCCCCATCCACCAAAGTATCGCTTTCCCCCAGTTCTCCCCCAGCCCAAATTTCCTTTCCCCCGAAGACATTGGGCTCATCACCAACAACCCGGGGGAGGGGCGGGGTTCTGGGAAAAAAAAAAGGTTAAGGGCCAAAGGTTTTAATAAGGGACATGGAACGCGTTGAGATTTTCATCGTAGGAGGGGGCCGGGGTTTTTATGCTACCGGGGTTTTATGCGGCTAAAGACCTCAAAGGGTTTTCCCGGGAAAAGGGGGCCCAGTAAATTTAACGGATCTTTAAGCGGACAAAACGAGACAGAGCCAAAACCTTTCCCCGGGGAAAACGGAAAAGGGGGGAAATTTTTCTCTTCCGCTTGAATTCCCCCATGCCTCCGGGGCGCGTGGAGCACGACTGACGGGGTTTGGGGCCCAAAATGCCTTCAAATTTTTGAACCCCTGCGCCGCCGCCGGAAAACCCCGGGGGGAGGTTACCAGAAGGGGAAAAGGGCGGGGGGTGCAAGCCAAAACCATGTAGAAGGGGGGGCCCCCCGCGACCCCACTCAAGGGGGTTTTTAAAGAAATCCGCCCACCCCCCTCAAATTGGCCCCAAACATCTTGGCGTGCCAAAACCAAATGGGGAAGGAACATCCCAAGACCCGGGTTGACCCTTTTCCACCTGGCCCCTTCTCCTTTCGGGGGGTAGCCGGAAGAAAAAGGGCACCACCGAAGTTGGGTTGGGACAGGGGTCCCCCCCAAAACCTGGAGACAAATTGAACTCCCCCCCCAACAATTTGCTTTAGGGAACCGCAGCCGGAACACAAAAAAGGAAAAATACTCAGGGAGGGGGGAGGCCGGGTGGCAAACCCTGGCCCAAAGGGGACAAATTTGCCTTTTGGGAAAAACGATCTGTAATCAAACCCCAAAAAATGGGGTTTTTCCAAAAATGGGGGGAGGGGTTATGAAAGCCCGAAATGGGTTTTTTTCCGGGGTTTAGTAATGGGGAAATGGGTGAAGTAGAAACCCGCCCCCGGGTTGTGACGGGGGGCTCTTTTTTTGCGGCACAGGGGTCAAAAGACGAAAAGAAGTTCCTTTTATCCCTTTTTAAGCTCGGCCACCAAAAAGGGAACCCCGGGGTAAACAGGTAGAAGGTTTTTTCGGGGCGCCAAAGGCCAGCCACCAATTTAGCCCAAAGCCCCATTTTTAAAAATACGTCTGCGGAGGGCAGGGGCCACATAGGTCCCCCTTCCCGGGGGGAACCCCTTTCCGGAAAGGGGCACTGGGGCTTTCCGAGATAAAAGTTTTTGGGGGAAATTTTATGTTCAGGGGGGTTTTCCCTTTACCCCCCAAAAACGAGGCACGGGGGAGGGCGTCACTCCCAATTTTTTCCTTTTCCCGCTGGCCCCCGAATGGGGTCTGAAAATCGAACCGGGGGAAGAAAAAAGTGACCACCTAGCCTGGCGTGGGTTTTAATTCCCCCTGAGCCCCTGAGAATTGGAGGTTTTTTTAGGTCCGTAGTTTCAAAGGGGGAAAAAGGGGGCCCTCCAGCCAAAAACGCCACTCATCCAGGGACCCAATTTTTTGGCTATAGCTCCCGGTCGCCAATCGTGTAATTTTCCCTCTGGCCCATGAGAACGTCTTGGAAAAGAAGCCCAAATTACATCTTTTCCCGTAGGCCCCCTTTTTTCTTTAAAACCCGCTCCCCGGTTCCCTACCGATGAGGCCCTCCCCCCTCCAGTAAAAGAAGGTTTTTGGGCCCCGGAAAATTTCCGGAAAGGCAAGGGAAAAGGGCCCTAAAAAAGGCGGACTTTGGGGCTTCAAAAAAGCCTCCTCGGCCCCGACCGGAAAACTGGGTGGATTCCCTTGTTTTTTGGGGTGGGGGCTACTATGGGGACCCAACCAGGTAGAGAATTGAGGGATGAAACTGGCGATAGTAGTTCAAACCCCCAAAAGGGAATCCCCTGGATAGCCCCCCCAAGCCCAAAAACCGGGGGCGTGGGCCATTTGAAAACACGGCAGGCATTTTCGGGTCCTCCGTGGGCCTTGGTCAGAATGACTACCCCAAAAAACCGGGAAAAGGGCTAGTCTGATAAAAAGGCATTTCCCCCAGCTTGGCAAAACAGGGGTTCTCCCAAAGGCGTTTCAGTAACTTGACAAAACATGGCTGAGGGTGTCCCAAGGTCAGGAGAGAACCCCCAAATGTGCCAAGGAAGACCCCCCACGCAGGTTGGAGAAAAAACCCCTGAAAAAGTCTTTAAAACCGAGCTCCTAAAGACGGGGGGAAGCTTTGCACGGGTCCGAAGGGGCTTTTCACCGGTCCTCAAAGTGCCCACCCCTGGAAATTGAAGGCCTTTCCTTTTCATCCCCCCTTGCAAATTCGGACCAAGTTGTAGGCCCCTCCCCAAGACCCCAATTTAAAGTGGAAAATCTTGGCCCCCTCCCAGGTGTTTCAAAAAGTTCAGTGATACGGCAAGGGGGAAAAAGTTTGTTTAGCGTGATCTTTTTTCCCAAGCCCCTAGTCAAAGCGGGGGAAGGAGGGTACCGTCCTTCTTCTTCAGAAAAAAAACCCCGAGACGGGGACTTTGGGAAAAAAACCCCCTTTCCCGGGGGGATTCCCCTTTGGATATCCCGGGAACATGGTTTGGATCTCGGGAAACCGACAGAGGTAAACCCCGGACCCCGGGGAGGACTGGCCCCGGCAAAAAAATTCGATTGGAAATTTTGTATGGACATGCGGGGGAAAAGGACTCTCGGTTTTTGCCCTTTTGAGAAACATTGGCTTTCCCTCCAGATATTCGGGGGGCAGCCCGGGCAGCGGCTCCTGTGGGGTTTAAAGCAGACCCGGGGAAGCACCGGGCAGGTCCCAAACCAAACAACCCCCCCGGGACGTGGGCCCCCAAAACCGAATCCCCCCTCTCCAGTAGCCCAAAGCCCCAAGGATAGGGGGAGTGGAGCCGGTAGGGCCCCAAAGGGGTTTTTCCGAGGAGGTCGCCTTTAAAGGGTTCGAGGCAACACATAGAAGGCGTTTTCTTCCTTATGCAAAAGCCCCCACTGGAGGGACAGTGGTTTGGGGAAAAAATGGATGGTGTCGCTAAGAAAGCTCCTCGCTGACGGATGAGATGACAAGCGGTTTCTCCAGGCGTACCACTGGAAGCCGTTCTGCTCCATTTAGAGGGTGGGGGATAAAATTTCCCGGGGGGGACCCCCGATTCCAAAACCCCGGAACCGGGAAACATGATCCCAGACTCTGAAAAACAAAACCCCCTGCAAAAACATCAACGGCCCCGTGGAGAGGAGGGGGTTGCCCCTAGGAAGGGCCCTCCCCCACAAAATTCTAGGTGGGGATTTTCCCCGCGGGTTTTTGGGGCGTTTGGGGCAATTCCTTAAAAAATCCCTTTTGAGTTGCCACAGAGGGGCAAAAGTTCTTTTGCCGCCCGGGGCCCAAATTCTTGTTTCCAGAGGGGCCCGAGCCCATAAATTTGGGCATGGGCTCGTGGGTTTAGGTGTTGGCTTTTTGTGGAGCAGGGGGCCCCGGGAACCCACCAGTGCCGGGCCGGGGGCCCCCGGGCCCGAAGTTGGGCGACTGACGTTCCTGCAGAAGCTCCTCCTACCGTTCAGGAACCCGTACGTCGAAGGGTGCTAACCCGATCAAGTCGTAAAGGGAAGGGAAATGGGAGGTTCCTAGGGGGCCAAACGTCTTTAACTGGGGCTTGAAAAGTCCATTCTTGAAAGTCCACCAGGCGGCCTTTTCCATGATGGGTTCAGAGGCCAAGGGACGGAATTGTACCCCCCGTATCCCCAACAGACGGGTCCCCCCCACGTAGTTGATGAGGGCTGTTCAGCGGGGATGCACGGGTTTGGGGTTTCCTCGAAGAAAATGGGGAAAAACCCCATGGGAAGGGACTGTAATCCCCCCCCGTTCCCACGGGTTCTTTTTTCTTTTCCCCATACCCAGGGGTACCCATGCCAGGGCCCCCCCGGGAAGGAGGCTGACCACGAAAGCCCCCCCTTGCACGTTCGGACGGGAAAATTTTTCGGTTTCTTCAGCTCCCGGCAAAGACCCTTGGGTATAAACCCCCTGAAATATTTTCCCGGAAACCCGCTGATTTTGGATGGGGGGACACCCCAAAGTTTGGGCCCCCTAAAACCACAGGAATCGTGAGGCGGGAAAAACTTGGGGGAGGGGCGGTGGTTGTTTGCTGAACGGTTTGGCTGCTAAACCATGGGGGGAGAGTTGCTCGAGCGCTCCCTTTTGCTGGTTTCTTTTGCGTTTTGTTGCCCAAAGACGGGGTGATGCTGGCAACACGGGGAAAAGGCCCATCTTGGGGGATCTGTCGCCGGACCCCCTACTTTAAGGGTTTGGGAGGTGGTTTCCACGGGGACCCCCCGCAGGCGATGACGTTACCCCAAACCACCAGGGAGGGGAAATTTAAAAGTGGGTCCCGGAATACACCAGAGCCCGCCGCAAAGCGGGAAAGGGCCCTTGCGGCGGGGGGGGAGTCCACCCAGGTCACTACCCACTGGCGGGGCTTCCCGTGGTGGTGGCCAAAGAAAGGGGGTAAGGAACGGCAGGCGGGTTCGTAAGGTAGACAAGCAGAAGGTCAGGACAGGCGGCTCTGGTTGAAGTCGGAAAACTTTAATTTTGGAAGGTCGGAAACCCCCGGTAAGGCAAACAGGAACCTCCCGGAAAAGTTTCTCCCAAAGGAAAAAATTCACTAAGGATCCGGCGAGGGCCCCCAGGAAGAGGGCCCGGATTAAAAAGGAGCAGTGCCCGGCAATGACCAATTACCGGGCATGCCCCTTTTAAATTTTAAACTGCCGGCGCGGGGCCCGCCCCCGGGGGCGGAGCCCAAACGCCCCGGGGGCCAGAAAAAGACGAGCAGGAAACACGGCCGGGGAAATTTTAGCGCCAGAGGGGGCAATGCACGAGCGGAACCCCCAACCCGACGTGTGGGAAAGGTTTCTCCCCTGGGGGGCAAAGGGGGCACGGGGCGCCTGCGACCCGGGGGGACAGTGGGGCGCAGGGGGGTCCCTGACCCGTAATTAAAATTCCCTAGTTTTGAAAAAACCAAAAAAAGCCAGAAAAGATAGGTTAAGGGGCAATGATTTGGGAAAATTATTCAATTTGGGGCCCCTTCAAAAACTAATTTTAGTTTTTTTTCAGAAGGGGGACCAAAATATTTGTGGCATACGTTATTGGGGATTTCCCGGGGCAAAAAGCATGAAAAGTAATTGCACTTTAGTCTGTCCCTCCAGTGACAACACTGCAGACACGGGAAAAAAGCGGGAAACCCCTGGGAAAATGTAATAATGTCCTCACAAGCTTCTGTATCTCACTTCCACCTTCCTTCACACATTTCTGAATCTATGCCTCCACCATTATCTGCAGATGTCCATTTGCGCAAGGAGATATGACAATTCCCATGGTATCCTGGTATATAATGTCCCCCATAATTATGGTAAGAGTTGTGTTTTGGTGTTTTGAGAGCTAGGTTGTGTGGATTCTCAATTCGGAGTAAGCACAATCAACTCAGTGTGACAAGCAGTTCGATACTATGGTGAAGTGGTTGTTGTGGATTTTCATGACATAGAATCTCATCAGTTAATCCCACGCCCTCATAGGAAGTATCATCACCGAGTGTTCATAGGAATTTTTCCACTCCTGGGGTAATTCATTATGTTGAATTAGTGGCGTCAATAGAGAGAAATACTTGGGTCCAGTCTTTTGGGTTTCGGAAGTTGGGTCCAGGTTGGCCACAGCTATCGACAACTTGTCCTTCCTCTTGCGCACTCCAAGTCATAATATGCCTTACAGTGGAAGAGGGTAATATAGAAGGTTCCAGAGGCCAAGTGACAAAGGAATAGAGTGGTTGCGAGTTGGTTTTGTGGGGCTGCGGGTGACACTTCAAGGACATTATCACCCGTCAGTGGGTGAGGTTTGCGAGATAGTAACTACAACAGCAGTACCGGGTTGAGTGCAGGGTATGTGTCAGGTGGCAAGCAAGAGATGTCCGCTTGTTTCGACTTCGACCTGGAACTTCTGGGTTAACCTTTAGTAGGTTGGGGTATCGAATATGGCCACCAGAAGTAGGAAGGACATGGAACATCGGTGCAGCAATATGGCTGCGCCTGTAAAATGGGAAGTGAGGAAGCCTACAAGTGTAGTATTGTACCAAGATGGTGCACCAGCCGGGGCCACGGACTAGCGCTTGGGGGTGTGATGCAATTCCCACGATATATACGATTATGTGCGGGCACACAAATATGGTCACCGAAGTGATGGGGCGGTTTTGGCATTGGACGCTGAGGGGGAAATACAAGGTGGGATTGGGGATAGCGACTGCCCCTCCACACAATTTATAGCAATATTCAGTGCTGGAGGGGGTTCAGCTGACCAACAGTTGGGACCCTCCCCACATTGCGGATTGCCATTATAGGCTGCCCGCACCCCCTGCCCTTTCATAATACAATATATGTATGCAGTTGTACTTCCTTTTTAATCTTTGCATTCAACTTTCAATGAAACTCTCCTTATGACCATTTGCATTGCTTTCTATACCATGCCTGAGCATCCAGAAAGAGGCATTAATCCCTGTAAAATACCTTTTGGCAAATTTTCAATTCTCCCTCCCACATGTGAACATGCACTCACCTGCCCTTCAGCCTCTCACAATAGTTTCCATAATTTTATCACATCATACACATACTTTTTTTCTTCCCTCATAATACCCAGCTCAACTGGGCTAACAAATCCTCACATCCGGCTTCAGAACCAAACATGGTACGTAAGCTTTTCCATCGCGTTAACTGTGGTGCTGGCCCTATCTTAAGGCTCGGGTGACAGTTTTTTCTTTTTTTTTACCCCTATTTCGCGTGCTCTTATCAAAGAAAGCACAACCCGCAACTTGAGACCATGGATATCTGATCCTCTTTTCGGCTAAAAGTGTATTAGTTTGATGTCCCCATGGTAAAAGCCAACACCGGCTCCAATAAACACTACCCTGACGAAAAGAGAAGTATGACTAACCCAATCTCAATGTAATAATTTACACCTAACAAAAATGCAGTCGTAACTACATCTAACTCCAGAATTGTATTGCGCGTTTTTGCTGTGGCTAATCCACAACCAACCACTACCTAACTCTTATGTCACACAGACTGCTCACACAGGCTATTGTATGATCCCACACAGGACTGCCACACAGGCTTTTGTTGTCCTCAACTAAGATTCCCCCCTCTATCTAATTCCTATCGCATCAGTATCTGTCTAACCACACGTAAAGACTACAGAAAACGGGTAACCATGCTACCCAGTCCCCACGTACCCACAAGCCCAACAACTAAGTCAAAATGAAGTCATCAAGCACCATCCGTATATTGGATACGCACACTAGATTTTAAGAACCAAACCCTGCAGACATTGTTTTCAACTCTTGTCCCTCAAGAAACCACCAACAGATCAGTTTTCAGGGTTCTCCCACAGAATGCACTGACAATAGATTATATCACCTGTGTCATGTATCTTCACACAGAATGCCTGTACACAAATTAATATCAGCTGTGCAATCCCTAGAGGAGGATCCTGACAAACTTGACTGTTTTGTGGTCTTGAGGCCTGGAGATTGAGAAAACACTGCCCTGAGAGGCAAGAACCTGACGCTTTCAACGGTCTCCTCAGAGGGTTGACAAAACCACCGAAGACTCCCATTAGACGTCCGACACGGATAAGGTCCACAGATTATAAAGCAGTGAACTTACCATTTGAGAGGAAGTTTGATCATGCCTCCAATTAGGAAGTACAGGATTGTGAGCCGCCGATGGCAGGGCGTGTCGGCCCCCCGTAGGTCTCGCTCCTCGAGTAGCGATCCGAGTCATGGCAGCCAAATGTTTAGGTTGTACATAATTATCTTTTTTTGTTCCTACTCCTATATCAATCTTAATAGTCTCTGTCCAAATTGGTGTTAAAAAGCTGATCTCAGCTGAGAGCTTAAGAAATACACACCACACAGGTCTGTCTGTTATATAGATCTGTTATCAACATGGAAGTTACAGCTTTGATTTACATTTGATAACGTATTAAGAATCACATGATTATTTTTTATCATAATATGATTGGCTAATTGAGGCTGTTGCAAGGGCAATTATAATAGAAACCCCAGAGCCGGGATATATAGAAAATATAATGGGTTTCCTTCTTTGCATCTGAGCAGTATAACTGGGCGCTGCTGATAGTAAATATTCTTGTAATCTTTCTGACTCATTCAAAAGAGGAACCTTCTAAAGGCCTTGTTTTGCTTGTGGAAAGCATGCTGCGGTTCCAAGCAAAGCAAGTCTGGCACAATATCTGGTGATCTGAGTAAGGATGTAATACTAGAACAGATTATAATGTTTATCCATTAAATCATCAACTTGACTTGTTGAGTTTATACTGAGGGCACACCAAATCTGACACCGTTAACCAAGCTGTATACAGACCTGATTTACATTAAATCCAATTGTCATATCTCAGTGTTTGCGTCCATGAAAGATAATGGAATATTTACAAAAATGTGACAGGGGTGTACTGACTTTCTATGAGAAGAGTACTGAGAGTTTATACATTTGTCTGTTATAATACCTTTTTTTCTACATAAATAAATCCCCAATGTCCAATCTAGTTTTTGTATATTATACCGGTGGATGTGTCGGTGTGATAAATGTTAATGAGCTCAGCTGGGTACCAAGTCCAGTCTGCATTGTCCTAAACAGTCAAATGTCCAAAATCCCACCTATACAAAACACATTTGTTATAAAGACCCTATATGCCTTAAATCTTTCATGCATACCGAAATTTTTATAAAGAAATATCAGACTACAACAAAAAATCAAATTAAGTCCTGAGTTTAAAAGAAGTTACATCGAGAAAAATAAATGTTATAACACAAATATTATTTTAACGTAGACTATTTGTTATCACTTGCGTCATGCAATTAGCTGTGTAAATTCGGAGACAGGGGTGAGAAGATGATGGAGGAATTTAAATGACTTTCTGTTTTACTGCAAGAGGCATAACATGAATAGATGAATACAAAACATTATATGCTATAAAACAAAGACTTAGGCTCTGTATACACATTTACTTTCATTCTGTTGGAGAAGGGGGAGTCCATCTTACACATTCTTAGACTGTAATGGTCATTAACTCCCATTCTCTGAAGCTACTTAAGAGGACACACGCGCTGCTGCACTTGTATAGACAAAGCAGGATCCAACTCAGCCCATTGCATGTGAAGTTTTTTAGAAATATCAAAATAACTAGCTGCAATCTTTCAACAGCAAAACACATTTTCTAGACGTTCAAAAGATCTAGTCACAAATGGCAATTACATGATGTGTGTGACAGGCATACAGGTTTCAATGCTGTTCTGCTATATGTGCCCTGTGGTTTACTTTTTGTGAAATTTATAGCCTATTAATTGAAACATTAGTCACTGTGTTGTAGACCATGAGTCTCCAGTTCAGGAGCGGTAGGTGTCTCCTACCCACCACTGTTCCGTTTATACCGATATATTTAATTGAATAAAAAGCTATTAATTGGTGATATTGAGAGTTTTACTTAGTCATTTATATAATAGTCTAACATCCTCAAAAAACATAACAAAAAAGTTTCATGTAAGCCCAAATATTTCTTCTTCAGAATTGATTTTAAAAAATGGGAAGTTGAACTAACACAGTACAACACCTTTGCAGTAGGTAGTATATTTCCAAATCACCTTTTGTATTACTACTATGGAATATAAGGATTGAATTGTGATAAAAAAGTACCACAGAAGCACCCACTTGAGACAATTAAATGATCTATAAAGGGATTTTCCCCCACTTTAACAATGGATTGACATATAGCTGGACATGCACCTAGCTCCCAAACTGAGGCAAATCCTCTTAGCATAACCAGTCCTTTCATAAACAAGTTGCCGGCACTATTTTTATCAAAATATAACTTTCAGATTGCAACCACCGAACATTAACCCCTGTTTCAACAACTTTGCCTGCCCTTATATAATGTGTTGTTTATAAACAATCAATCAACTTATTACATACTTACATTTGCTTATAATACATATAAAAAAAGTGATTTATCTTCACATTATCTCGACGCCATTTTAGACATGTGCTGATGCAAAGCATTCATGATGAGTATACACTTTAATTTCATTGAAGGACACAACACACACATATAGCACACATTTTATGCAAATAATCATAGTATTCCATTCAAAGATCTATCATAGTCCATTAGATGCACAGATTCCACATCATAAATTTGCCAGATTAAAGAGCAGATATGAATACTCACATAGTTAGGTGCCGAGCCCGCAAACGTTTTGGAGGTTTTCTCCGCAACGGACCTCCTTTGTCAAGCGTAATTGCATAAAATTGCAGCTATAGGGAGATAACATGTCCCTGACAACTGAAATTAAAGATGTATACTCACATGAATGTTTGCATCACACATGTCTAATGCTACTGAGATGATGTGAAGATAATCACTTTTTATATAAAGCAAATGAAATATAATAAAGTCTGATTGCATTGATTTACATACCAACACAACTATATAATGCAGGCATATCCTTAGCAAAAGCTCGGTATGAAGAAATAAGTCTTTCTTTGTGCTTCCGATATTAACCCCTTCCTTGCGCAGCTTAATTTTTTTCACGACTTCGCTGTTCCTCCACTGCCTTCCCAAAGCAATAACTTTATTTATTTTACGACCTACATATGACAATAAACACGAGCTTTTATTTGTAGAATATGAATTACATTCTAATGAGGAGTGTCATTTATCAAGACCCTAGAATCATACTGGTGACAACTACCAAAAAAATATGTAAGTGTGGCAAAATATGCAAGAAAAAGTGTACTTGCGCCATGTTTGCGGGAGTATTGATCTTTATCAACTATCATCTTTGTTATAAATGATTTTGATTATATTTATTTCTACAGAGTTATATGAGAATCCCGGAAGATCAAACTATAACTGTAAAAAAAATCCAAACATTTTCAGTTTTATGCCAACGTCTCCATTTTCTCTGCGACAATAACATTTTACACTCTCCTATTACTTAAGTGAGGGGTGCAATATTTTTGCAGGCTTGAAGCGTACATTATTATTGGTACCAATTTGGAAATACATGCAACTTTTTATTAATGACTTTTATATCCACAATTTAGGGGATGTGAAAATGGGCCAAACCAAAACTCACGTTGCATTTGGTTAATTTTTTCTTCTACCCTTGTTCAGTCGTACAGGACAAACGATTATATATTTATAAAATGATCTGACTTTTACGGCTTTGGCCATACCAAATATATGTAATCTTTTATATATTATTTTTTTATATGTAAAATGGCAAAAGGGAGGATTATGAACTTTTCATTCTATATATTTTTTTCACACTTTAACTTTTTTATTTTTATTAACTTTTATATTGAGTCCCCCGAGCTGCATTAATCAACAAAGGGGTCTGCAATCATTTATAAGCTAATGACATAAGATAGTCAGTTTCAGACATTATTGAGTCTATATCTAGCTCATCCAAGGGAACGATACAGGAAAGTTGTCTAGAAAAGAAAGCCCAGAAAGTAATGATAATAGATGCACCTTGGAAGTCCCAAATATAAAGCGATTCGGATTGTCAAGGAGAACTTGACACATTGAATTACTTAAAAAGTCCATCCAATATCAGGTTGGCCCAACACAAACAAACTGCAAATGAATAGAAATGCTTGACTGCAAACCGAACATTATGTTTGGAGTCATAAAGGATGTTACAAATAGTGTTTCACCATTAACCTCGTATAGCCCATCTAGCCATGTGATTCCACAGTGGGAATGATTGCTAGTGTAAACAAATTTTTGTGCTAAGCACATTTCCAGGTATAATTGACAAAAGCAGCAGATGAAACAACTTTGTCACGATGACTATCCCAATTCACATGGTTTGTCCATCGATATACATTCAGCAAACCAAATGTAAGAAACATGTATGCGAACCGGGCTAAAACAGTTATTCTTGTGATTTTTAAGCTCACACCAAAAACCTGTCCTAATCCCTGATTGGCTAGATAGTATGAACAAGTTTTTGATGCTTAAACTTAGTGTGCATTAATGTTGCTAAACCATCCCATCTTTGTGAGTTCTAACCAAAGATAAGCGTATGCACACGCATACACGGCAGATTCATGAACCCACATATGACAGGTTCATACTTACTGTCACATACATACACACTATATCGATTTAATATTGTGCGTGATGGTGCTAAATTTTCATAAATGTCACCTGCGTTGTCAATGTGTACATTATTGGTGAGGCTAGACATGTTTTCCTCTTGGGTATAGGGCCTGCCTGTTGCTAGAGGCAACAGCAAGTGATGACAGCTAAAAAATTTATATCTGGAAAAATTGTGTCTGCATATAATGTCTTCTTTAACCTGAACGGCCGTGGCTTATTATAGGTACTCATTATTTACAGGGACAATTGTTATGCAGACATGCTGAAAAATAATTACAAAACAATCAACCCCTCCCAGCACACCTTATCACCCACAAGCTAATCTGGACGTTATGATGATCACATGTGGTTAGATTTTGTAAACACAAACAAAAGCTAATACTGAGGAGCTTACTTGGGTACAAGCCTTAACCACTAGCCACTGTGTGCAATGAGACATCAACCCCAAGGAGGCCAGCATAGGCCTTTCACCCATAATGAAATATGAGTTTGTGCCATTACCAGAAGTCATAAGTGTTTTCTTTCCACTCAAAAATACCATGATCAGAATGCTTCTCTAACAGACTATGTAAATGCTCATCTGTCCACAAGGCACCTGACTTAATTTCCAATGGAAAAGACTTCTCTTAATACCAGATCCACAAGAGACAACTGGAACACATAACCTCACAACCTGATACTGGGTTGGTGATAAGAATATATGTATAGAAGACATCTGGAACCCTAAATTGCGAGAGACATAGGGCCCATACCTGGTGCTACTGACTACCAACCCTACATCATGTATCACGGGACGGCAAAGCCAAACTGATTCATGTATCATTCGTAAAGAAAGTGAACTTTGAGATTGTGATTAGCTCTGCACCAAAAGTTCCCCCATTGGTGCGAAGAGGATCTCCCTCTGAGCCTCTACACCAGCAAACTGAGCCTAATCAACTGAATACAACTAGACATCTGATATGTTCCCATAACCACATCATAAGGGTTATCCGAGCTGCTACTGTAGGTGTCACCAATAGCTATGAATGATTTAAATCTCACAGTATCTAGTAAATGCCGTACAAATAGATTGTTCAAACCACAAACAACATACAATCCCCTCTTCTCAGACACCATGCAACAACAAGCCAAAGCCCACTTGTTGGTAACATCTGCATAATATGACGTCTTTTCTTGTCCAAATACATCGAGCTTCCAACTCACACAAAGGCGTCAAAGCATATAAAGTTCTCAATCCTATAGTTGAGTATACTGATTAGACCCGCAGCTTACCATTTAAAGACGTTAGAACAAGCAAAATTCAGAGCTAACTGAAAAATCTCTGACTAAACTCCTATACAATTCGAAAATCACTTAAAGAGACAAAATAAACCACCTAGTGTTGACTATCACTAGTTCCAGGAGAATAACCTTTGCAAACACTGGTAGCTTCTTTATGAGTCCTCAATCGTGACACGCACCTTTATGCGCTCCCAAATAGTGTCTGACCAGTACAGACAACAAGGATGCTTAGAATTGAGTCAACTCAAGTATATTAACATAGAACAATATGGCGTAATGAGTTTCATAGTATGGCTGGGAAAACATAGGATAATCGACATCCAAAGGTACTGAAAGAAAAGGGGCTCATATTATATTTATGTGCCGGCGAATCGCAGGCTCCTGACTATCCAGATGATGGACACAGGAGAAAGGCGTGTACCATATGGAAAAGGATGCAAACTATCAGACCATATGATCAAATATAAAATTTACTACACAGCATGCTATGAAATACACACTCTGTAGGAGAATTACAGACCAAATAAGTAAAAACTTTTAATGTAATAAAATTATATCATACAATAATATATATATATTTATATTATTTTTATTATTTAAAAGAACTAAGCTATTTCGCGAGTACCCCTATAGGGTAGCATTACCAATAGGGGCAACAACGCGTTAATACAGCCTCTAATGCATTGTACAAAGACAATGCTTTAAAAAAACAAAAAAAAAACTTAGAAAAATTCTGCAGCACCTTTACAACAGGTCAGAGAAGCAAAACAAATAACCACAAATTATTCCCACATGACAAATGCTATAATGAGTACAAAGATTGGATGGTTTTACTACTTCCTGCCCATATTAAAACAAAGAAAAAAACACACATGGCAGTCGATGAAGTCTTACACCAGTCTTACAATAGCCTTACAACGGATATGGAACCACATCGAAAGATTTCGTCACAACGGCACCAGATCCGGAAAAGTGAGGCACGGTGCACAGCAACTGGATTCTATCTTCCTTTAGAGTCGCCGCGGCTTTGTTCAGTGAGCGAGCAACTAAGGGATAAACAGCATAGAATGGAGCCATGCACACATCCGCATGCTGAGTAACCTGGCAGGTGTTACTGCTCCCGTATACAAGGCCTTTTAACCCCCAACAGTGACAACATCATAAGAGTGGTAGTTGATAGGATTGGTTTAAATACTCCTTGATACTTGGAAATTGTTAATGCTTTGTATTTCTTGTTGAGTATAAAGGGAACTAGGACCACAACCCTAATGACAACAGCCTCAGAGATGAACATCTGCTAGCCTATCCTCACTACCGCCATAGACCCTTACGGCAAATTTTGGGAACCAGGTGAGGACATCAACTCTGATAAAGGTACACAGTTTTTGCACCATGAGTATTTGAGTGACCTTTGTGAAGTTCCTGGGGGAAACAGCCCATACCTGTTCTGCATCAATGTGCAATTGTTATTTTAGTGTTTGCTGATAATAGGCTTTTGTCGCATGCCCAAGTCCAGAGGCTGACCTGTGCTTAGGTGCCTCTCGGATGCTCGTTTGCTAAGACTGTGTGAACTCTTCTAGAGGGAAAGACAACATGGCAATTTTCTGGACTGGATCTGACAATCCAATTATTTTTAAAAATGTTTATCTTTAAAAATTTTGAATATACACTTCAGTCCTGGATGGGTCAATTTCCAGTTACTTAGTGCCACAGTCAAAATACCAAATGGAAAGGAACATAAAAAGTAAATGTGTGAGATAATATCAAATTATCAAAGGGATGATAAAATGTTATAGAATAAAAATTATAATAGTATAATCCATATAGATTGCTTGTTCTAACAAAAATGAGACTTTGAGATGAACATTTAAAGTGGTCACACTACACCTTACAATTGAGCACCCAAAGGACTTCCACTGTGAGGACATACATCCAACAACTCAATATGGTCAAGATGAAGAACCCATACTTTCAGTCTAAAAATTGGACTTACTCAGCCTCTATTCTGGACTTTGGGATTGGACAAAACCCATCACGATGGACATTTTCACACTATACGAAGCACAATTGTTATCTGATTGAGAGCGCTCCTCACTAAAATTTGCATGAAGTGAATCTTGTATGTTCACTATACCTGTAAAATTGGCTTGAATAAATTAATAGTACTTCTTTTAATAAGACCAGCTGTTTCACATTGCCCTTTTTCTTTTTTTTTCATGCATAAAATATTTTTAATTAATAAGTGTCCGTACCAGCATGACAACATTAATAAGTATAACATTAAATGTTTTGAATCAAAGTGGAATAGGAATGCGGGGAGGGAAACAAAGGGTAAGGAAAACAACATACTAACAACAAGATGCCATAGTAACAGTATCTCACATCGTAACTATCTTACTAACGGAGTCAAAGCAAACGTAAGTAAGAGAAGTTATTTTCCACGTCTCTTAGGTTTGTGATTATGTACATACATACCTTCCATTTAGTAGATATTTTTTTTTTAAGTCGGTGTTACCAGTTTAGCATACTAATTGGAACACCTCAGCATATACAAAGATAGATAGCAAGACTGAAGCCAAAATAGCCATTTCATTCTAATTCGATACACTCGTGAGGGGGTAGCTTTATTAGACAATCTCACAGTGACATTGTCTGATTGATTCTTGTCAATTACCTCACTATAATAAGGAATTACAGGTGTCCATCCAGTGATATGCTATAACACTTCCTGGTTGCAATTAAAAGCCGAGTGAGAGTATCGATTTGAAAGGGTAAAGGGTATGCTTCCAAGTCTTTCCACATTGCCTTATCTTTCATCGAACCTTAATATGTCTATAGAGTGTGGGCCAACCCTTTTAAGCTACAAAAGATTGGTCAACCACAGTTGACAGAAGAATAATTTAAAGCCATTAGTCTCCTGCTAGGAAAGCCTTTTTCACCTCCTTTACCAGTCGTGATATAGTAGTACAAACGGTTAGCGGTGATAGCCATTTACTTGTCATTAGAAATGCACTGCCAATACACATCACAGAGTTAAATTTAGAAGACAGAGGCTTCTCAATCATAATGCCTAAAACCATCCTTAAATGTCTTTAAAAGTGGATAATTGATTGATAATAAAAAACTATATATAAGTAAATAAAATGCTACTTATGAGGTGTATATATCAGCTTCCCTTTTTTATTGTGTTTACTTACAATTTGTAACTTTGTATGTACTTTTAGAAGTAACAACAAAATAACATACGAAGTATATAAAATCTAGGATTTTATATTTCTATAGCTGGGACTTAAGTAGTTGTGAGTTAGAGGAAACATCGTCTCAAGCTTACCTCTTCAATCTATAGCATGACTTTTTAATGAAAAAAAACAAACCAGTGACCTTCAAAGGTAAGTACTTCAGCCTACTATACTTCGGTGAGTGGATATGATCACAAATTACATAGACCACTGACACTCTGACTTCAGCCACTGAGCTACTGAATGAGAGTGTTGCCATCTAAGCATGGCAGGCATTAGAATTCGCGGTGTAGATCTTTTTATTGATGATTCTGATCAGGCCTTATGTGCAAGTGCACAGCTATTTCTTTTTCCTTTTTTTATTTTTAAAAGAGAGGTATTCTCCCATCATATTGACTAACCGGTATATACTTGAGTATAAAACTAGTTTTTTCAGCATCAAAAAATGTGCTGAAAAATCCCTCCTTGGCTTAACTCGAGTCAACTGTACAGTGCTCGGGCACTGTGACAAAAAAAGAGACGGCAGACACTTCTGCTATATGACGAATCTTCCATGATCGCCTATAGCAGAATCCCGAGTAAGCCGACAGCGGTCCAGTGCGCACTTGCCGTTGCCCGCTGCCTGTTGCAAAACTCTTCTCCTGTATGCGACTCCTCTGGGAGCGCACTAGCAGCGAATGAATACCCACTCCACTGCGGCAGAGAGCGAGCACTCCCTGCTCCGCAGTGAACTCTAGGACGCTGCAAGCAGACTCTGTTGGGCCATCCGGAGTTTCCGGCACAGGCAGCGAGTGGTTCATCCAGCTGCTGCTCTCTTATTAGACTGCCCTCACACTGCCTTGCCCCAAGACAGAGAGGAATGCCCAGGAGGCCGCACAGTCAAGGAGTGAGGTAAGTATTTATGCGTAATTTTTATTTTAACCCTGCCTATACCCCTGCCTATAGAGACATATACCTGCCTATACCACAGCCTATAGAGACCATAAACCTGCCCGATACCCTGTCAATAAGGACATAAACCTGCCAATACCCTGCCTATAATGAACATAGACCTGCCTATGCCCTGACCTAAAACCTGCCTATAGGAGGACATATACCTGCCTATACCCTGCCTATAACCTGCCAATAGAGACATATACCTTGCCATCCCCTTGCTAATAGAGACATATACCTGCCATACCCTGCCTATTAACCTGCCTATGAGGGAACATATACCTGCTAATAACTCTGCCTATGGGGGATAAGTAACCTACCCCTAAACAGGACATATCCCTGCCTAAGGGCATATACCTGCCTATGGCGGACATATCCCTGACAATAACCTGCCTATGTAATGGGCCTATACCTGCCTATAACTGGCCTATGAGGGGACATTAAGCTGCTATCCCTTCCTAATGCTTGGACTATGACCTGCCATCTACATAACCCATGGGGGGATATTAAACTGCCTATAACCTGCCTATGGTGGTACATTAAACAGCCTATACCTGCCATAGTAATTTTATTGGTATCCATTTTTATTTTTTCAAATTTACCAATACCGCTGCATTTTATTCCCACCCTAGCTTATACTTGACACATCAATAAGTTTTCCCGTTTTTTGTGGCACAAAGTTAAGTACCCACGAGCTTACATAATTCGTGGGTCGCTTATACTTGAGAATATCCGTGTACCTTCCAACCAGTATGCAAAGGTACGTAAAGACTAATACCGAATGCAATTGTGCTGTTCTGCGAATTTTTGCTTACCTTAGTATTAGAGCAGTTCATACATCTTTCTGCTTGTTTACAGAAGGTTTCCTAGACCGCCGATAATCTCTCTCTGCTCTTGTAGCGGTCCAGATAGTGAAGTCACTACCCACTGTGTCTTATCAGTAGCAAAGGAGATGTTTATGGTAGTTTTACGTGACAAACTATATAAGCCTTACAAACGCTCTGTAATCCCTATGCGCTTTGCTTTGTAAGAACCTCTCCATCACCAATGTCCCTCTAAGAGGCTAAACTAGGAATAGCAGAGCTGATGTGCCACTTACTGCTAATAGAATTGTCCACAGTCTTAATAGGAAGTGGGAGCATGAAGTTAACTGTGAAGACCGGACTATGTCAAAGAGCCAGATGTAAAACCCCTTTAAGGAAATAAAAGTACTATGTATAAAATAAGAAAATAAAGCAGGCCATTTATTGTATATTGCTTCCACAAGTTTTACCCTACACATTGGAGACACTCACATGGCCGTTAGAAGGGCAGGCCAACACTATGGGGCTCTTCCAGCAGGCGCTTGACACTACCCTTTTATCATCCACCATATCTGACCAGTATCAACAGTCCTGATCCCTGTTAAAACATAACTTTTACTAGACTATTTAAAATATTATTATCTAAACCCCTATATATTACCACTGCATACCTAGATGATACAGCATACTGTGCATTATCTGCCAGTGGAGTAATCGCCCCCGATGAAGAGCGGCTCCGCTTTAATGACAGACAATACCACTACATGAATTTCAGGCTCATAATGCTTTTGTTATTAGACTTCTTGATTTTGTGCTACGGCATAATTACTTTGTACTTCTCAACAAGACCTTCACCAAGCTCAGGGGCACTGCAATTGGGGGAGCTCCTGCGCCCCCACGTATGCAAATCTTTACCTGGTCAGGTGGTAGGCTACCTTGGTATCCCAACACGGGAGGATACCAATGTCCCCTTGCCCCCCAAATACTATTTTGGGAGGAGTACATGTGAAGACCATTCATCATTCCAGTCCTGGGAGGGCACAAAGATGTCATTATTGAGGAGTTTGTTGGGCAGACCTCAACAAGAATAATATCGGTATAACCCACTTCCACTATTTGAAATGCAGGAGAGATGTTTACCTTTCCTGGATGCCTTAATTATTAAAGATCTGAATGTAATATTCCACCACAGATAAGTATAGGAAACCGACAGTCAACTAACAGTTTTGCTACACTGGGAAATAGTTACCAATCCATTACCCTGTAGAGAGGAATACCAAAAGGTCAATTCCTGAGAGTTAAGTAGAAACTGCTCCAGAAGACGAGGACATTTATGAGCAGTCAGATATGTTGAGAGAGAGATTTCTTAATCGAGGATATCCAACAAAGGTCCTGGAATCACCTTTTTAAGGCATGCACAAAAACAAAACAGACAACTCATTACAGTTGCAACTCCCAGGTTAGATAAATAGACCAATAATGCACGCATGAGTTCAACCTTTGATGACAGAAATCTAGAACCTTCAATACTCCTCAAAAAATACTGTGGTAATTTTTGATGTTGGATCAGAGAGTCTAGAAGGATATCTTCCTCAACCCCCTCACGATAAACAATCGGGGGGCAATCTATAAAAAGATAACAATCCATAGTCATTATACACCAATACCGCCCTCAATGTACGTAGGTTAGAAAGGATACCGTTGTGTATGTTCAAATGAGTGCAGAAAATGTGTAGCCTGTTCCATACGTAACACAAACTAAATCTTTTACAAGCGACTCAAATGAAACAATTTTTTATTCTATTTTGCCAACTGTAGCACAGAAGGAGTAGTTTTACATGTGTACATGCCCCTGCCCCAAATCAATTACATTGAAAAACAAGGAGAATATTCAAAGAAGGGTGGGTAACATCTGGGGGATTATACGAAATAAAGAGACGCACCAGTAGCTCGACATGTGTGGGAATATCAAAAGGGTGAATGGGAATCTCTGCGTTTTTTGATTTTGGAAATTGTGAGACCGTCCCCCAGAGGAGTGAATGTGGATAGACGAAATCTTGTTGTTAGGAGGCCCAATGATTACCGTATGGACTCGGTCCAACCAAATGGCCCTAAATGAGACGCTGCAATTTTGTTGTTTTATAAATAGCTCATCTTTGGGCCTGTCTGCAATGCTTTGCTCTGTTCGGCACTCTCCATATAGGACGCACTATGGATTCTTTTCAAGTCTGACCAATGAAACATGTATCAATGTCATATCCTTAATTTTCATTATATTCATTGATTACTTACAGCTTTGATAAATCCCATGTCAGCTGAAGACAATGAATTCTTGTACCCCGAATGTCCCTTTTTGGCACCCGTTTTAGCCCGTGTTACATTTTACATGTGTTGCTATATAACATTCGCTCAGGGAAAATTAATTTATATATGTCCCCCACTTAGTCCTTTTTTTATCATATATCATGGCAAGAAAGGTGGTGTTAAGAATAAGTACATGGTTGCTAGGGTAAGATACCCAGAACAGTTAGTCGGTATATAATGTTAGGAGCACATCTGAACGCTAAAACGCATCCTTATTTAAATATATGGCTCGATCCCAAGAGACTTTGAAATGATATGACCATGGGTGTTCCCACCAGAACATGCGCAGTGCATTGTTTAGAACGCCAGGGCGGCCGCGTGGTTCCTGGGCCGGCTTTCAGTATAAGCGCGACGTCGTTTCCGGCCGATGCTAACCGGAAGTGACCAGGTATTTTACTTCCGGACATGCGCAGTTATGAATATCCGGAACGCCGTACACACCATGAGCAAGAAATAATGCACATGGGAACCTGTGGAACGGTTATACAGTTTATATTATCTATTTGTAAACACTGTGGAATTGTTTAACATACAACTGCGGGGCCATTTAAGACATAAAAAGGGAGGCATAGACAATTTCGCTTCTGTATCCATCTATCTTGGGTGCCAGCGTACTAAGAGTGCTGCGGTGATAACGTCATTATAACTGGGCAGCACTTGAGCAAAGTATCAGTCCACTTAACTAATTTGGAAGTACATTGTTGTAGTAATATGCGTTTGTATATAGCGAATTCTTTTTCCTCAGTGAGGAGAAATTTTTGAATCCCCTGATGAACCCTAATTTGTATGGTGGAAGACGCGTACCGGGATAGCTGGGATTTAAAGTTTCTATTAGCACACATGTAGTGATATTGTCTGTCATTAAAGCGGTAGCCGCTCTTCTATCGGGGCGATTTTACTCCACTGGCAGATATGCACAGTATGCTTATCATCTGGTATGCAGTGTAATATATAGGGGTTTAGATAATAATATTTTAAATAGTCTAGTAAAAGTTATGTTTTAATTAACAGGGATCATTATTTGCAGATATATTGGTATAATTCCCTCTGTTCAAATAGAATTTTGTAGTACTTTCATATTATGGCCAGCTTTTAGTGGCCCTGTTGATAAAGAGAAATGGCGAACTGAAGCAAGATGCGGTGTTTCAGACACTGAGGTAGAGTCAGATCAAAGTGATTCTTCAACTTATAGTGTTTTAAAGAAACTATATACGGCTTACCGATCCAATATCAAATCCTGGTGTGTAGGCACAAACATTAGAGCATTATATTGAATCACCGTATCAAAACCTTAGTGACTTAGAATCTATATAAACACTCCATAGATCAACAGTCGTGAATCTTTGTTGGCAAGTGGAAACAAAACTTATAGAAGATCAGTACACTATGAAAAATTCTATAAAAGAGGAAAATAAAACATTAGAAAGTACCTCCTACAAACACAACGCTAAATAATTTGATAGAACAGGCATCAAAGCTTAGAGGTGATCCTGAATTTCACTAGGAGAGGAACAAAGCTACAAAATTCTATAGAAAAATATCAGACAGGAATGAAGGCACGTAAACGTTATAAAATATCTAAAGGTACCCTCCAAGAATTAAAGAAGCGGAAAGCCTTTAATTTTTTAAATCGAAGCCACTAACCACTAGAGAATTATTGTCATCTGACGCTGAATCTTAGATCCAACTCACAAACTACCTACGATACCTAGGGGAGGACAAGAGGGACAAGACTAGAAAATTGGGGTCCACGCGCAGAATTTAGGAGGAAGGGGAGTACATATGGATTTATTAATGCTCCTCATCCTCTGGCAACTCAACACACCCCCCCCCCTTTTATAGAGGGATGGAGAGGCCCCGCATCTGGCCTGAGAAATCGTCAGAAACAATAACACTAGATCAGCACCAGATAATTAATCTACAGATATACAAATTAAAAGTAGTAGAGAATTACAGATTCAACAGAGGGCTTTGACCTTTGTGCCCACCACCAAGTATAGTGGGATGTTCATGGATCCAAAGATGTACAATCTTATTTTGCGTAAGCTCAAGTGGCATAAATTTTTAAAATTAAAGAATAAGATAGAAATGTCAGGAGTTGGGCGTCACGACACAGGACCTGGAAGGCATACGTACTTTAGTGTCCCTTATGGAGGAGGAAGAATTTAGAGAGGGACAAACTAAACTGAAACTCAAAAGTAGGAGAATGCCCCCGAGTCAGCTGGATACACGTGAAATTGATTTATTTTTGCAAATAGTCTCAAAAGAATTACGTAATCTTGGCGAACAGAGATTACCATATCAACAATAAATCTCATAGAGGGAATTAGAGCGTTCAGCACTAGAACGAGACAAGTTCTAATAATTGTAAAACCCTCCGATAAGGGGGGAAATATAGTTATATTAAATCATGACATGTACAAACAGATGTGTAACGATCTTCTTAAGGATAAAAGGTATTATGATATTCTTTCTATGGATCCAACAACAACCTTCACTATGGAATTAGAGAGGATACTTGTGGAGGGATTGGAGATGGGCCTCATATCACACACAGAATTTAAATTTATGATGCCTTCTAATCCCCAAATACCGGACTTTTTTATTTCGATCCCTAAGATCCATAAGGGTTGTACTCCGCATAAAGCAAGAACCCATAGTTTCAGGTGTGCGAATCAATTACGCAAAATGTTAGGGATATTATATAGATAAACATCTTACAGGATTTCGTGGTTACATTGCCATCCTATATAAAGATATACTTCTTACCTTTTGCGTAGATTGGATGGGATTGCTGTTGAAAAAGAGGTACAATGGGTTCTATAGAACGTTGAAAGCCCTGTATAGTGATATCCCACACGAAAGAGGGATTCCGGCAGACTAATATTTTTTGTCCACAAGAAGCATAGAATTTCAGCACATAATGCTTTTGTTATTAACTTCTTGATTTTTGTGCTACGGCATAATTAGCTGCTTGTCTTCTGCAACAAGACCCTTCCACCAGCTTCAGGGCACTGCAATGGGGAGCTCCTGCGCCCCCACGTAAGCAATTCAGTTCCTGGGCTGGGGAAGCTACCTTGGTATCCACAACCGTGAGATGACCCAATGTCCCCCCCAGATACTATTTGGGGGAGGTACATTGATGACATCATCATGTCTCTGGGAGGGCACAAGATGGTCATTTTGAGGAGTTTGTGGGGCAGCTCAACCAGAATAATATCGGTATGCACCTTCACATTTGAAATGCAGGAGGAGATGTTTACTTTCCTGGATGTCCCTATTATTAAAAGATCTAATGTAATATTCACACAGATATGTATAGAAACCCGACAGCAACTAACAGTTTGCTCCACTGGAAAAGTTACCATCCAATACCGACTGTAAGAGAGGAATACCAAAAAAGGTTCAATTCTGAGAGTAACGAGAAACTGCTCCAGAGACGAGGACTTTAGGAGACAGTCAGATAGTGTTGAGAGAGGAGATTTCTTAAATCTAGATATCCAAACAAATTCCCTGAATCCACCTTTAGGCATGCATGGGGGGGGGGGGGAGAGGGGAGGGGGAGGAGCGGGAAAACAGGACGACTCTATTACAGGGCCACTCCCAGGTAGATAAAGAGACCAATAAAGGCACCATAGTTTGCAACCTTTGATGACAGAAAATCTCAGAAGCCATCAATATCCCTCAAAAATACTGGGGTATTTATGATGATTGGATCTGGATCTAGGAAGGATATCTTCCCTCAAAACCCCTCTCTGATAACCTATCGGATGGGCCGATCTTAAAAGATAGACTGATCCTAGTCATTATACACAATACCCCCGTCAAGGTACCTTGGTTAGAAAGGAGACCGTAAGGTATGTTCAAATGTGGGCATAAAGTTTGTAGCCTGTCCATCACTTACAACAAACTAAACTTTTACAAGCGCCTCAAATGGAAAAACAATTTTTTTTTATTCGTGATTTTGCCAACTGTAAGCACAGAAGGAGGTAGTTTACATGTTACATTGCCCCTGCCCACGGTCCATTACATTGGAAAAACAAGGAGACTAACAAAAGAAGGGTGGGGTGAACACTGGGGATATACGAAATAAGAAGAGACACTCCATTAGACTCGACATGTTTGAGGGAATATCATAATGGTGAAGTGGGAATCACTCTGCGTTTTTGATTTTGGAAGTTGTGAGACCGTCCCCACAGAGGAGGGGAATGGATATGACGAACTCTTGTGTAAGGAGCCCAATTTCTTTACCGAAATGGACTCGGTCCCACCCAACCAAAGGGCCCTAAATTAGACCTGGCCAATTTGGGTTGTTTTAATAGAATATGCTCTATCCTTTGGGCCTGTCTGCATTGCTTTGCTCTGTTCGCACTCTCCATAGAGAGGACCACTATGGATTCTTTTCAGTCCTGACCAATGAACAATGTATCAGTTGTCATAGTCCTTAATTCTTTTATCAATATATTCATTGAATACTTACAACAGCTTGAGATAATCCCTGTCAGCTGAAACAATGATTCTTGTACCCACGGCCGAATGTCCCTTTTTTGGCCCCGTTGTTAAGCCCGTGTTAATTTACATGTGTTTGCCTATATAACATTCGCGTCTGGGAAAATAATTAAATATGTCCCGCCACAATAGTCCTTTTTTATCATATATCATGCATATTAAGGTGTGTGATAAGAATAAGTAACATTTGCTAAGGGTAAGAATACCAGGACAGTTGGTCGGGGTATTAAATGTTAGGGATGGGGTAGCTACATCTGAACTATATACGCATCCTTATTTTTAAGTATGGTGCGTCGACCCAAATACTTGGAAATGGGATATGACATGGTGATCCCACCATGACCATGCTGAAGTGACATTGTTTTAGAAACGCAGGCCCGCGTGTTCCGGGTCGGGCCGGCTTTCGATATATGCGCGACGTAACGTCGTTTCAGGCGATGCTAACCGGAAGTTGACAGGTATTTTACTTCCGGACTTGCGCAGATGAATAATCGGAACGCCGTACAAACCAATGAGCAAAGAAAATATTCACATGGGAACCTGGGAATCGGTTATACAGTTTATTAATCTATTTGTAAAACACTGGGAATTGTGTTTTATCCATACATCTGCGGGGCCATTTAAGACATAAAAAGTGGAGGCAGAGACAATTTCGCTCTGTATCCCTCTTATCTTTGGGCCAGCGTTACTAGAGGGTGCGCGGAACTATCGTCATTTATACCTGGCAGCACTTGAAAGCTAAGTATCAGTCCACTATCTAATTTTGAAGTACATGTGTTGTAGTATATGCCTTTGTATATAGCGTATAGCGTATAGCGTATAGCTAGGAAGAAATTTTGAATCACCCCTAGTATGAATCCCTCAAGTTATATGTATTGGAGGGAAACGTGGTCTGGATAGCTGGGATTAAAGTTGTCTATACACGCATGTAGTGATATTGTCTGTCATTAAAGCGGAAGCCGCTCTTCATCGGGGCGATTACGTCCACCTGTGGTCCGATAATGCAACAGTATGCTGTTTCATCTAGGTATGCAGTGGTAAATCTAGGGGTATAGATAATAATATTTTAAATAGTCTAGTAAATTAATGTTTTAACAGGGATCATTATTTGCAGTTTATAGTTGGTATAAATCCTCTGTTCATATAGAATTTGTAGTATTTTCATATTATGGGGCCAGCTTTTTAAAGTGGCCCTGTGGATAAAGAAAATGCGAACTGAAGCAAGAGCGGTGTTATCAGATACAGAGGTAAGAGATCAGAGCAAAGTGATTCTCAGACTTGAGAGTGTTTTTTAAGAACTATAAACCGCGCTTACCGATCCAATATCAACATCGCCTCCTGGTGGCAGGCACAAACATTAGAGCATTATATTGAATCACGTATTATACCTAGTGGACTTAGAATCTATATGAACACCTGCCATTAGACATCACAGTCTGAATCATTGTTGCAGAAGTGGGAACAGAACTTATAGATTAGTTCAGTTACGACTTAATGAAAATTCTATTAAAAGAGGAAAATAAAACATTGAAAGATACCCACATACGCATAAAATAATATGATAGAACATTCATAAAAGCTTAGAGGTGATCCTGATTTCACTAGGAGAGAACAAAGCCTACAAAAATTCTATAGAAAAATATCAGACAGGATTGAAGGCACGGAAACTAAAAAATATCTAAGGGACCGTCCAAGAATTTAAAGAATGTGAAAGCCTTTAATTTTTTTTAAAAAGCCGTAGCCCACTACCACTAGAGAATATTCTTCATCTGAGGCTGAATCTTCAGATACGAACTCACAAACTAACTACGTAGACCTAGGGGAGGAAACATAGAGGACTAAGACCTATAAAATGGGTCCACGGCCAGAATTTAGGAGGAAGGGGGAGTAACATATGGAAGTTATTAGCCTCCTCATCCTCCTGGCTAACTCCAACACACCCCCCCCCTTTTTTAGAGGGATGGAGAGGCCCTACCCGCATTCTGGCCTGAGACATCGTCAGAAACAATCTAACACTAGATCAGCACCAGAATAATTAATCTTACATATAGACATTAAGTATTAGAGAATTACTGATTCTACAGAGGGGCTTGACCTAGTGCCCACCCACCAAGTATAGATGGATTTTTCATGGAAAATCATAGATGTACATCTATTTGTGGCGTTAAGGCTCAAGTGGCATAAATTTTTTAAAATTAAAGATAAGATCGAGTGTCAGGAGTTGGGCGTCACGACACAGGACCTTGAAGCATAACGATACTTTAGTGTCCCTTATGGAGGAGGATGAATTTAGAGAGGGTCAAACTAAACTGAAACTCAAAAAAGTAGGAGAAAGCCCCCATCAGCTGGATACACCTAAATTGATTTATTTTTGAACAAAATATGTCTCAAAAGATTACGTAATCTTGGCGAACATAGATATACCATTTCACAATAATCTCAGTAAGAGAATTAGAACAGTTGTCAGCACAGACGAGACAAGTCTATAATTGTAAAAACCCTCCATAAGGGGGAAAGTATAGTTAATATTAAATCATGACATGACAGAACAGATGTTGTAAACGATCTTCTTAAAGGATCAAAAGGTACTTACACGATTAATTCCTTTCTATGGATCCAACAACAACCTTCCACTAAGGGATTGGAGATGTATACTGTGGAGGGTTTATGGAGGATGGGCCTCATATCACACACAAATTTTAAATTTATGATGCCTTCTAATCCCCAAATACCCGACTTTTTATTCGATCCCTAAGATCCATAAGGGTTGTTACCCCGCTTAAAGGCAGACCCATAGTTTTTCAGGTGTGGGGATGCAAATACGCAAATGTATTGTGATTTATATGATAACCTCTTACAGGATTTCGTGTACATTGCCATCCTATATAATCAGATACTCTGACCTTTTGCGTAGATTGGATGGAATTGCTGTTGATGAAAGAGGTACTATTGTGTTCATAGACTTGAAAGCCTGTATAGTAATATCCTCACGAATGAGGGATTCAGGCAGTTCGAATATTTTTTGTCCACAAGAAGCATAGAATTTCAGCTCATAATGATTTTGTTATTAGACTTATTGATTTTTGTGCTACGGCATAATTTACTTTGTCATCTGCAACAAGACCTTCCACAGCTCATGGCACTGCAAAGGGAGCTCCTGCGCCCCCCACAATGTCAAAACTGTTCCTGGCAGGTGGGAGGCTACCTTAGGTATCCGCAACCGGAGATGACCAAATGGACCCCCCAGATACTATTTTGGGGGAGGTACAAATGATGACATCATCATTCTTGGAGGGCACAAGATTTCATTTTGAGGAGTTTGTTGGGCAGCACACAAGAATAATATCTGGTATGCACTTCACCAATATGAAAAGCATGAGAGATGTTTACTTTCCTGATGTCCCTTATGAATAAAGATCTGAAATGGTAATATTCACGACAGGATAAGTATAGGAAACCGACGGCAACTAACATTTGCTACACGGAAAAGTTACCAATCCGCATTACACTGAAAGAAAAAGAGGATATACCATAAAGGTCAATTCGCCTGAGAGTTAATGATAAACTGCTCCAGAACGAGGACTTTAGATACAGTCAGATATGTTGGAGAGTAGAGATATTCTTAATCGAGGATATCCAACAAAGTCCTGAATCAGCTTTAGGCATGCACAAAAACAAAACAGGACAACTCTATTACAGGGCAACTCCAGTAGATAAAGAGACCAATAAAGCACGCATTGATTTCAAACCTTTGAAGACAGAAATCTAGAGCCATCATATCCTACAAAAAATACTTGTGGGTTTTTTTTCTTATGTTTTTTTTGATGTTTGGATCATGGATCTAGAGAGATATCTTCCCTCAACCCCTCATAACCTATCGAGGGGCAGATCTAATAAAAGATAGACGATGATACCATAGTCATTAACACCAATACCCCCCAAGAGGTACTTGGTTAAAAGGATACCGTTGGGGTAATGATTCAAATGTGGGCAGAAATGTGTAGCCTGTCCATACGTACAACAACAACTAAATCTTTTACAAGCGCCTCAAATGGAAAACAATTTTTTATTCGTGATTTTGCCACAGTATGCACATGAAGGAATAGTTTAGCATGTGTACATGCCCTGCCCACTCAATTACATGTGGAAAAACAAAGGAGAATAATCCATAAGAAGGGTGGGTGAACATCCTGGGGTATAACGAAATAGAAGAGACACGCCAGTAGCTCTACATTTGTGGGGAATATCCATAATGGTGAATGGGAATCTCTGCGTTTTTTGATTTGGAAGTTGAGAGACCGTCCCCCCAGAGGAGGGGAAATTGGATAGAACGAATCTTGTGTGTAAGGAGCCCAATGGATTTACCGAAGGAACTTCGGTCCAAACCAAAGGCCTAAATTGAGGACTCTGCAGATTTGGTTGTTTATATAATAGGTCACTAACAAGGTATGGGGCCTGTCTGCATTTGCTTTCTCTGTTCGCACTCTCCATAGAGGACCACTATGGATCTTTTCAGTCTAACCTAATGAACATGTATCAGAGTCAATCCATAATTTTTTCATTATCTTCATTGATTACTTACAGCTTGATAATCCATGTCAGCTGAAGACAATGAATTCTTTGTACTCCTTCCGAAGGTCCCTTTTTTGGCCCCGTTTTAAGCCCTGGTTATTTAACGCATTGGTTTGCAATATAACATTCGCTCTGGGAAAATTAATTATATATGACCCGGCCACATTAGAGCCTTTTTTTATCTATAACATGGCAGATAAGGTTGTGTTAAGAATAGTACATTTTGCTAAGTGGTAGATACCAGGACAGTTAGTCGTATACTAATGTTAGGAGCACATCTGAACTCTAACGCATCCTTATTTATAAGTATGGCGTCGAACCCAAGAGCTTGTAATGGATTACTGGACATGTGTTTCCCACCAGACATGCCAGTGCATTGTTTATCAGACGCCAGGCGCCCGCTTGGTACGGGCCGGGCTTTTCAGTATATGCCGCTACTTCGTTTCAGCGATGCTAACGCGAAGTTGACAGGTATTTTTACTTAACCTTCCGTACATGCGCAGTTGAAATATCCGAAACGCCGTACAAACCATGAGCAAGAAAATATGCACATGGGAACCTGGGAACAGGTGAATTAACAGTGTTTATTTATCTATTTGTAAAACACTGGGTAATTGTTTTATCGATACTTCTGCTGGGCCATTTAAGACATAAAAAGGGAGGCAGAGACAATTCCGCTCTGTAACCCTGCCTTATCATGGGTGCCAGCGTACTAGAGGTGCTGCGGAACTAACGTCATTATACCTGACAAGCACTTGAGCTAAGTATCAGTCCACTTATCTAAATTGGAAGTACATGGTGTTTGTTATTAATATGCCGTTGTATATAGCGGTATTCTTTATTCCACAGTGAGATGAAATTTGAATCCCCTGATGAACCCTAGAAGTGGATGGGGGAAACGCGTCGGGATCGCGGGGAGTTAAAGGTGGTTTTACCCGCATGTAGTGATATTGTCTGTCATTTAAAGCGGAGCCGCTCTTCAGTCGGGCAGTACTCCACTGCAGATAATGCACGATATGCTGTATCATCTAGGTATGCAGTGGTAATATATAGGAGTTTATGATAATAATATTTAAATAGTCTAGTATAAGTTTATGTTTTAACAGGGATCATTATTTGCCAGTGATATATTGGTAAAGAATCCCTCTGATCATATACGAATTTGTAGTATTTTCAGTATCAACAGTCCCTACTGACTTTGGACCTGATGTAACATTACGTAGATGCACTGTGGACAGTACTACTATAGTCTGTTATGGCTTGAACTAGTCAATGAATATTTTGCACATGGGCAGTTTTGTTACTAGATAGTATGCTTTTATGTTTTTTTTTGTTGTGTTCCTGGCTTACATATACGTGAAGGTGCCTATACTTCAGCAGGTATATCAACTTCCCTCCTTGTTTGCTTTTATTTTGAAGTTTTACGTATGTGTCATCTTTAAATGTTTTCAGCATGAACCATACAGTACATTTTTGTCACATGTTCATTCAGAAAAGGTGAATGTATAAATTTATGTGACAGGTTCTCTTTGCAGAAAGCAATAGGTTAAACAGGGTTCTTTTCTGCCACTGTAAATAGATGTTGCTTGACAGTTTTGTGTTGCATTCCCACTGATGTTAATTGCCTGTCATACTGTCATTTTTTTGCATTGTGAGGAAAAACTATTACACCATTGAAAGTACATTTATATACTAATGGTTCACACTGCAATGAGTATGACTTTCATGCTTTACCGGAGAGAGGCTTCATGAGCTGTCCAGGGCAGGAAACTAATTTGTCTGGGAGATACTACAGAGACAATATCCCTGGAGGATGATGCTTTCCCTCCTTTGTTTACTCAAAATATAGCATTCAGAGACCTATTTACAGATTAGAAAATGTAATTGATCTTGAACTAAAACAGACATCTCAAAATTGGCTTCCACGTTATTCTATATATAAGTGATCACAGCAGCTTTACAGTAAGAGAATGCATTAAGGAAAACATTTGCTAAAAGAAAAAAGAAATAGAATTAAATTTTTTACCGTTATATGGCGCTGGAGTTACTAGTACGAGCAAGTAGCTATAACATGGGATGAAAGCTAACATGGGAAAATAAATGTTACATTTTATTTAAATACTCCAGCTACACTGTTAAATAATAGAAAGACAGTCAAGTGTATAAATGCCAGTTATATAAACATAAAAGAGAAGGCTTGCCTCTAGAGATGGGCGAATTTTCTCACAATCGATTCGTGATTGTTACCACTATTCGCCCTAATTTTTCCGACAAAATTTCGTTTCGTTCCGAAATACTTATCGGCACTGAAACCTTAAACAAGTGCATACTGCTATTTCCAGGCTGCACAGAGCCGCAGGGAGCTGAATAACTATGTTCCATGCTTCAATATGCAGAGGGAGCATGGTTTGGCTTCAAACAATGTTGAGTTTTAGTATAGATCACGCAGATGACTGCCGTTGCTTCTGATAGAATCGGCTTCATATAAAATTCCTGTGCACTTAATATGGCAAAACTGACCAAAAACTCAAGCGGGAATGTAGCCTGAAAAGTCAATGCCAGCGAAAAGCTGGAGAAAAACAGCAAGCTGACGAGTGCTCATGTGGCAACATCAGAGACAGAGTGATGAGTGACGGCGCAGGCCACAGCAGGCATGAGGTCAGGCAGTGGTACAATGAGCATTCGGGAGGTTGGCAAAACACGAGGAAGCCACAGAGTGGCACAATGACTGAGAGCGGAGGTCACGGGCGGCAGCAGTATGAGGTCAGGCAGTGGCACAATGACATTCTGGAGGCGGCAAAACAGTATTAGGCCACAGAGTGGCACAATGATACAGTGGGGGGAGGTCACGACAGCAGCAGCATGAGATCAGGCAGTGGCACAATGACATTCTGGAGGCGGCAAAAAAAGTATTAGGCCACAGAGGGCACAATGATACAGTGTGGAGGGTCACGACAGCACAGCATGAGATCAGGCAGTGGCCACAATGACATTCTGGAGGCGGCAAAACAGTATTAGGCCACGAGTGGCACAATCACACAGTGTGGAGGTCACGGCGGCAGCAGTATGAGATCAGGCATGGCACAATGACATTTTTGGAGGTGGCAAAACACGAGGAAGCCACAGAGTGGAACAATGACTGAGAGCGGAGGTCACGGCGGCAGGAGCATGAGGTCAGGCAGTGGCACAATGACATTCTGGAGGTGGCAAAACAGTGTTAGGCCACAGGGGGTGGCACAAGATAAAAGTGTGGGAGGTCACGAAAGCAGCAGCATGAGATCAGGCAGTGGCACAAATGACATTTTTGGAGGCGGCAAAACAGTATTAGGCCCCCAGAATGGCACAATGATACAGTGTGGAGGTCACGACAGCAGCATAGGAGGTCAGGCAGTTTGGGACAATGACATTCTGGAGGCGGCAAAAACAGTATTAAACCACAGAGTGGCACAATCACACAGTGTGGAGGGCACGGCGGCAGCAGTATGAGATCAGGCAGTGGCACAATGACATTCTGGAGGCGGCAAAAAAAGTATTAGGCCACAGAGTGGCACTATCACACAGTGTGGAGGTCACGACAGCAGCAGCATGAGCAGCAGCATGAAAACAGTATTAGGCCACAGAGTGGCACAATCACACAGTGTGGAGGTCACGACAGCAGCAGCATGAGATCATGCAGTGGCACAATGACATTCTGGAGGCGGCTAAACAGTATTAGGCCACAGAGTGGCACCAACACACAGTGGGGAGGTCAGGCGGCAGCAGTATGAGATCAGGCAGTGGCACAATGACATTCTGATGGCGGCAAAACAGTAAATTAGGCCACAGAGTGGCACAATCACACGTGTGGAGGGCACGAAGCAGCAGCATGAGATCAGGCAGTGGCACAATGACATTCTGGAGGTGGGCAAACAGTATTAGGGCCCCAGAGTGGCACAATCACACAGTGTGGAGGTCATAGCGGCAGGCAGAATGAGGGTCAGGCAGGGCACGTTTAGGGGGGGGGAAAAAATTAAAAGGGGGAAAAAAACCCAAAAG
>JAODAL010026127.1:0-57321 GCA_025379985.1 Phyllomedusa bahiana
TTGTTTAAAAAAAATAAAAAAAAAACCTTTCGGGGGTTCACATTGATAGCTCTGGTCAGACAATGCCAACATCACCTCTCCTCTCATGGCACCACTGAGGTGTTCAACCCCGTTGCTGTCAGCATTCTGTCCTCTGTCTCCTAGTAATAGTCAACTTTACCTCTCAGCTACTCACAGCTTTATACATAAACAGACCTTTCTTTGACTACAGAGAGGAAAGGCCTGGTGATGTTATCCTGCTGGGTCACATGATCTGCAATTCAAACACATCACTCACGCCCCCTTCTGAGCACACAGAGCTGAATGCAGGAGGTAGGAAATGAGATCGTGGCAAAACCCCTTTAAGGGGTAGCACTCTCTGGCCTATCTGCTCTGGTTGGTCCTTAGAAACATAGAAGAAAAACATCACCTGATCTATCAAGGCTTTTTATTTGTATCTTAGAAAATAAATATATTTACTCCAGGCAGGTTACATTTACTTACTGATGATTTTCTAACCACATCTGCTGGAAATTAGATCCAAGCATCTAGATCCAAGCTACTTATTTAAGAAAAATAATATTTTCTGACAAATTTCAAATTGTGCCTTCATGCTCTTGTGTTTCGTTTTTTTTTCTCTCCTTATTTAATCCTTTATCATGTAAAGGTTTCCATCACGTGAGTTCCATATCCCTTCTTCCTTCCTTTAACATATATAAAGCTTTCTGTCATGTCCTCTTTTCCTTTCTTCGCTCCTCTAACATATGTAATGGTTTCAATCATGTCCCCTTTAACTTCTTGTCTCCTGTAACATATGTAAAGTTTTCCATCATGGCCCATCCTGTTAGATATTTAACATTTTCCATTATGTCCCCCTTTCCCTTCTACCTCCTGTTAGATATGTAAAAGTTTTCGATCGTGTCACCCCATTCTCTTCTGTCTTCCATTATATATAAATTAAGTTGTGTAGGTCTTCCCTGATAAGTTTTGAGCTTGAGGCCCTCCACCATTTTTGAAGCCCGACATGTTCCCCATTCCATGTTTTTAAATCCTTTTTGTAGATGAAGTCTGCAGAACTGAGCACATTATTCCAGATGTGGTGTCGCTAATGCTCTGTACTAGAATGTCTGAGGACTGTCATATTAGATTTGAAGTAGAGTCTTTTTGACACATTGACTGGTGATCATCAAGTGGACCTTTTTTGAATGATCAATAAATTGGCAAGGTTCAGGGAAAGTGGTCTTCAAGGGGAATGTTAGGATGGAATAAATTCCCTTTATTACTGAAAATGCAATAGGTAATGAACCAGCTTGTGGACTTTCTCCAAAGTAATGCTCTTGCAGGGCTTCTTAAAAACATCCAAATTCATCCAAAATCATATTAAAAGATCACAGCAGTTATGCCATATACAAACGAGAGACTCCCAGTGCAAGCTTGATCGTGCAGGTTAGCAGGCCGACGCGTTTCGGGTCACATGACCCTTGCTCATGGTACATCTAACATGCGCAACTAAGTTCTGCTCTGTTGTAGAATATGAGACGTATTCTATTCACAGGCGGAAAACATTAAGCAAGAGAGGCGCTGTGATTAATCACTCAGATACAAGTTCCAAAGGGTCGAATAATAACAGGATAATCCAATATCATATTAATAATATATTGGAGAGTTTTTATTGTTTGATTACATCTTGCCCTTCATCTCCCAAACTCCTGGAAACGCTTGTCTACTTCACCGCCTGATCCGCTAAATCTTCAATCTACATCTACTAGAACCCTCTGCAAATCCGTGTTTCTGCACCCTAGACACATCCACGGAAACTGCTCTTTCTAAAGTTTCAAATGATCTCCTGAAGCAAAATCTCAGGTAATACTCATTGCTGTCTTCTTCTAATCTCTGACAGCGTTTTTTTGAACCTGAGTGATGAAGAAAGTCCACAAGCTGGTTCATTACCTAGTGCATTTTGAATTGAGGAGGGTGCCCAGAACCGTGCTGAGAACTTGGCAATAGCACTACACCAGTGCGTTGCTGCATGTTGGAGGAGGTGAGCTGTTTTCTTCTTACCTTTATGACTGACATATGACTAAAGGAAGTAGAGGCTACATAGATGGATGTTAATTGGAGGTAGTAATCAGTTTGCCTTTACCTTAATCACTCATGTTTTACCAGACTAATAACCATCAAACACCATCTTCATCTCAGGTATGCAGTCAAGTAGAACTAGTATGTCCTCATTTTCCAATTGTTCCGGAACCACCAGGCCACAAGTTAGCAAAATTTAAAAGATTTTTCCCCAAAAAAAAAAAGGGCCCTCAAATGTGGGTTACAGGGAGTTTTGGGAATCCCCCTTTGCCTTTACTTAACAGGGGGAAATTTAACCCTTTTTAAAAATTTCAAACGGGCGGGGAAAGCTTTTCAAGGAACGGGGGACCCCCAAGAAAAGTTAAATCAAAAACCGGGAAAACCAATTCTATTTTTATTTTTTATTATATTTTTTTTTTCTTCCCTTCATTCCAAACTCCTGGAACCTGGTTCCTACCCCTAATCCCCCTTTTTCGAAAACTCCTTCTGGGGTTGAAAAAATTTTTAAACCAATCCAGGAAACCCCCTTTTAAAAATTTTAAAATTTTAAAAAAATTTTCATTTTTGCCTTTTTAACCCCCCGGTTTTGAAACGGGGGAAAAAAGCCACAATTTATTACCTAGCATTTTGAATTAGGAGGGGGTGAAAGCCGGTGGAATTTAAACCCTAACCAGGGGCATTGGGAGGGGGAGGGTTTTTTTTATTTAGACTAAATTGTAAAAGGGGGTTTTTGTTTTAAGAAATGGTTTTTTTTTAAAATCCTTTTTACCCCCCAAAAAAACCCCCCCTTTAATTTCTCAAAAATTTTTGTTATTTTTTTTTTGGGGAAACCGGCCCAAATTAGAAAAAAAAAAAAAAAAATCCATTACCCCCAGTAAAACATAATTTTTCCTTTCCCTTTTTTTTTTTTGGTTTTTTTTCCAATTTTAAACAAAACCCTTTTTAGGAAAAAATGATTCCAAATTAATTAAGGCTTTTTTTTAAAAAAACCCCTTGAAACCCAAGGGGTTCAGGAAAAAAGGACCAAAAAAAATCCATTTTTTTGTTTTTAAAAAGGTTTTCTAACGAATTTTCCCCTTTGGGTAAAATTTTGTAAACCCAAGGGGGTTTTTTTCCAAAGGGTCTTTTTTGGGGGGGTTTTCTGGGGCCCAAAAACCCCGGGCGAAACTTTAGGCTTTTTTTGGGGGGGTCGGAACCTGGTGTACATCAATTTTGGGATTTTTTCCAGTGAAAAAATTAACCTTTAAGAACTCCATTCTTAGAACCTTATATTTTATAGTTTTGGATCGTAAACTCGTACACTTTGGTTTACAGGAAAAAATTTTTTCAAGTAGATTAAGCGGGAAAGTTATTCTTCCAAAAGTTAGAATTACCTGTGGGCCTGAGGGAAGGCCGCCCTCCGCCCTCCAGTGTGGATTCCCCGTAGAAATTCATACTCGCTGCCCTTTTAAGTTTTGATTATTGAAGATAAAATTGATAAGAAGCCTGTGGAACTTGACCCAAATTATATTTCTAAATATAAATGTATGTCCCCCTTTTAATATAGATTAGCTTTTTCTATTGCTTTGTAACCATAATTAATTATATACCTTCCTTTATAATCATATTTTTATGCAAATATATCCCCATTTTCCCCAATCAATCTTATTTTATTTTATTAATCAAATTGAGTAACAAAAATAAAATAATATAAAGCTTTTGATTTGTTCCCTATTTTTTTTAAAAGCCGTTCAAGAACCCACACCAAGAAGTTGGGCCAGAAAACAAAAAGGCCGTTTTCGAAACAGGAAAAATCCTCCCGGTTTTGCGTTTTGGGGGGGGAGGCGGCTTTCTCCGATGAGCGAAAAACCCTCCCCCCCCAAATTAATGCACATTTCCGTCCGAACGGACGGAAAATTGTCATGTTAATTTTCAAGTTTTGTCCCGGCCCCGCAGGCGCACAAAACCACCGCAAAAAAACCCGTCGCAGTGGGGACTGCTGCACGGGTTTTCCCATAGAGCACAATTTGCTTTTTCGGCCGTTTTTCAGGCGGTTGAAACCCGCAAACCGCTGAAAACCGCCGAAAACCGTGCCGTGTGGACATGCCCTAAGGGCTTGAACATACAGTTTGTTAGGACCCCTTTGATATTATGTGTAGAATATTCTTTTCCCATTGTGTCTTTAAACTGTAGATAAGAAATATAATTGGATTTCTTTTTTGAGACTGATCCACTTTTAATTAAAGGAGAGAAGCAACAACTAGGGTTTTACGATTTTTATCGACAAAGGTTTTTATGGTGATCGAAAATTTTTAGCATGCGAAATTAAGGTTAAAATTGAGATCATCTTTAAAAAAACGCCTTTTTTTGGGGCTTCCGTAAATTTTGGGGGGCCAGCAAAACAGATTTCAGAATAGACAGGGTGGATGGTGTGGACGTCAGACGAGATGTTAAGGTTCGATTGGCGGAAAAAACACATACCCCGTTTTACATAGAACACGTTCCCTTTTCAGCCCCGGTTCTAACTCCATAGGGGTAGGACCTCGCTCTGCCGTGGCCAAAAAGCTCACGAAAAAAGTCTATTTCTGCACAGAGAAACCCTACATTACGTGATCCTTTTCCCAATTTAGTTAGATTAGAGATTTGAAAATTTTATTTAGTTGCTTGAATTTTAAAGCCTCTACCGCTTAAATTTACGCGGTGGAGCGGGGGGGGGGGAGCCCCGTGGGCAAAAACAGACAAGCCATCTATAAAAGAACACGGATAAAGTTCACCAGACTTTAGGTAGACATTGTAGGGAATATCTTTTATTTTTAAAAGTTTGCTAGAAATATTTCCCGGGGTTTGGGGACCTGAACTTATATTGATACATCTTTCTAGAATGCAGTCTCTTTGTTACTGCAAACTCCACTTTATGTATCATATACATTCAGATAGGTGTTCATTTTCATTTACCCATTTCACCTGTGAGTGATATATCACCTGCGTTAAATTACAATACAGCAATCTTGAGTCAACACAGTTGTTTGTTGCCAAAAATACGTGTATGTACGAAAACATCACAGTTACGTGTTTTTTGACTTTTGCGCACCCAGCATTGTTTATTGCGCAGCATCAGTAAATCTTAAAAACACAATTCAATTTACCACAGTGAATGAAAGGGCAAAAAACCGATTATTTTTCAAAACATAACAGTTACTGTTGGATGTTAAATTTCAGCTTCTCCGCCTGTTTGGGTGTAATAATGAGTGTTTTGCTTCCCATAGATTTTAATGAATCTCTAATCGACTATCGCTCATCTCGTACCAACGCAATTTGCTCAACACTAGCAACAACTACAACCAATGTGGTCCAAAATCTTTTCAAACATTACCAGCATTTATCAAAAATGAGCAAATATTTTTTTAATATTTTTTTTTTTTTTACTGTTAAATTGAGACAGTATTAGACATGAATCACAATCACTTGAGCATTGCATGGCTGGAGAACAGAAGCACAGATTCAATGTGTCACTATTTTGTAATGTTCAACTTTAAACACCCCTCTTGGAGGTGTAGAGTAAGAGAATCCAAGTGTGCACTGGAATAGTCGTCAATAGCAACTGTTTCCAAAGCATAGTATCAAAATTGATAGACAGAAGTATGGGGGTACAGATGTGATTTCAGCACAGGTACAGTTTATGATAAGACAGTCAGGGCAGACAACAATCAAAAGTCAAAAAAACAATCTAGGTCAAATACAAACAACAAACACCTTAAAATGAGCAGAAACCAAGTGGCAGTTTTGAAAGGTGATCAGCCACAAGGTGGACACCAAGTTGCTGATATGCACCTGGCACCTTAAACGGGTTGTCTCACTACAAAGATTAGCTTTCAACATGTAGGGAATGTTAAATCAAGACTTTTTCTTTTTCTAAATACATTCATAATTTTGTATTTCCCTGGTTCAGAGATAAGTGAATTTTTTTATGCTCAGTGTGCACATGGGTGTCTCTGGTTACCATCCTGCTCTCCACTTCTCTCTCAGCTCTTTGTCTTGACTGAGAGCAGGTAGTGACATCAACGCAGGTCAGCACACAGAACTGCTGGCAGCTTGAGAACAGAATGTGTTATCTCTAACAAACAAATGAGATTAAAGGGGTTGTCTCATCTCAAAGTTTCATAGGATGCATAAATGAAATAATGCTACTTTGCTCTGTCACCTCCTGGTCAAGCTGTCTGTAATTGGCATATGAGCTCTGTGTATTCGACTTCTGTTTATCAGTCTAGATTAAATAAATTACCTTCTCTGAGGTCCAGAGAAGCTTCTGAGCTAATGTAAACGGTAGAGTAATTAGTCTTTTGTCTGAAAGATCAGATAACAAACAAGCTTTCACACTGCAGGCCACTACCTGTGTGATGACATCACTCCCTGCTATCAGGGAACAAACAGTAGAGGATAAGGAGTACATAGGTAGGTCACTTGGGTAATCAGAGAGAGCACAGATGCTGATAAAATTATTTGTAGCTCCTTAACAAAAAAAGATGAAAAAAGCAATATATTTGGAAAACGTCTTCATTTAGTGTTCCCTACATTTTGAAAGCTATTCTTTGTAGTGACACAACCCCTTTAATTACTTTTGATTGTTTACTTTGAGCTCTGAAGCTCTCTGGGCCCAAGTTTTCTTTTCCAAAGGTGGCACCACTGGAAGTCAAAGAGGTGTTCTAACACTAAAAAAAGCTCATTAAGGCATGATAAAAATTAGAAGAAAACGTACCTCGTTTACACTCCCATTCCATCGCTGACGACGTACCGATGATCCCGGCAGATGACTTCTATGTTCAGTCTTCACGTGACCCTGTGGCCATCACAGGCCACAATGGTCATGTGTGGTATATCCAGCATGTAACCGCTGTACTGTGGCCTGTGATTGGCTGCAGCGGTCTCATCAAGAATAAACAGGAAAGTCATCCACCAGAATCTCTGGGATGGCCACAGCGATGGAACCGGAGGGTATGCAAGGTAAGTTTTCTTCTCTTCTCCTATTTTTGTCCCAATGGACTAACAAGCTTATTTAAGTGTTGGAAAAAAAAACTTTAAGTTATAATATCAAAGGAAATATATTCTATTTTGACTTCAAGCTTTGCTTCGTTGAGGAGACCAGACCCATCATCAACCTAGAAGCAATGTCAGGGCAGGCTGTCCATGTCTCTGCTGAATTAGAAATGCCTTTATGCTTTATTGGTAAGGAACATTGAGTAGATTTTTGGCCCTGGGTGAAAAATGTGATTCCTTTGAACTGATCGCTTCTGCGTTAATCTGAATTGCGCCTTGTTTAGTTTGTGCTTTTATTTCAGAAATAACATTTCTCCAGGCTTTTCCTAATCTAATGTTCTGCTCATAAAATACACTGCAGACAACCTCACGGCGCAGATGTTACCCAGCGACAGATCTTGCATAGGTGGTGGAAATGCTATTTGTTGATTATGTGTTCCTCTATACAAGCAATCATCAGGCAATCTTTACAACCAATTTATATCATTCTTCTCTTCCTATTGGTGTCATGACCTTTTCTTGACTGGAAAGAGAAATTTAATTTTGTCTATTTACTTTGTTCTATCCACAGAATTCTGTTAATTAATACCTACTGAAAGCTCATCTACCAATCTGTAATAATGACAAAGTCCATTTCTTTTATATGTTTGGATGCTTTTAGGTTGATGCTTTTCTATAATTATATTCAATTACTACTACAATATAGCTTTTCTCTTTAACCCCTTTTTCATTGTTGCATGTCAAGAGCCATGACTTTTTTTTCCTAAGGTGTAATTGTATGAGGGCTGTGTTATTGTGAGAGGAGTTTCTACTTAAAAAATAAAGACAGTCTGCCATTGCTTGTTACGTGTAATGCTGTTGTTACAAGGCACTCCACAGTCTTCGCTCAGGACAGCAGATGCAATTGTGTTCCCCCTTGCTGCCCACACGGCCTGCTGCTCTCTCACAGATCCACACTCCTGCCCGGCTCTCATTCCCTTCTGCCTTCCGGCACACGTCTTCCCAACCCCCGAAGCACACGCATGTTCTTTTGCATCTAAAGAGCCAACACACACCACCCTACTTTCCTGACAGCCAATGGTCGGTCACTTAAATCATTTTTAGGGCACCTCCCCTGAATCTTTTTTAGGACCCCTCTACCTTCCTCCTTTGCCGGTTTGTTGATGTGCTTACCCAGTTTCCATTGTGTTTTCTGCTCTCTCGTGGTGTTATCCGGTTCTGACCCCTGGCTTTGTTTCCAGATTTCCCTGCTGTCTGCTGCTTGCCCTATCCATCTTTTTGGTTTACCAACTCCACTAGAATGCTGCCGGCCCTGACTGCTTGCCTGTTCCCTGACTACTTCTTTGCCTGTCATTCAGTACCTCATTGGCACCGCTACTGTAACCGCAAGTAACCATGTCTGAGGTAGCAACCTGGGAGTTCATAGTTACATAGTTTGTAAGCCAAAAAAAGACAGATGTCCATTCAGCTCAGCCTATTGTGCTACAGTGTTGATGCAGAGGAAGGCAAAAACCCCCATGAGGTAGAAGCCAATTGTCCTCATTTTAGGGAAAAAATTCCTTCCCGACTCCAATCTGGCAATCGGAATAAATCCCTGGATCAACGACCCTAATCCACAACTTGATACATTATTGCACTCTAGAAATGCATGCAGACCATTTTGAACACTGTTAGTGAAGTCCCCATTACAAGTTCCTCAGAGAGTTCCACAGTCTCACTGCTCTAACAGTAAAGAATCCCTTTCTATGTTTATGTAGAAACGTTTTTTCCTCTTGACGTAGAGGACGCCCCCTTATTCTGGATACAGTCCTGCATATAAATAGATCTTGGGAGAGATCTCTATATTGACCTTTAATATACTTATACATATTTATTATTTCCCCCAAAGCCATCTTTTCTCTAAATAACCCTGATCTTTCTAATCTTTCTGGGTATTGTAGTCCACCCAGTCCTTTTATTATTTTTGTTGTCCATCTTTGTACTTGTTCAAGCTCTATAATGTCTTTCCTGTGAACTGGCGCCCAAAACTGTACACAATATTTCATGTGTGGTCTGACCAGTGACTTGTATAATGGTATAATGATGTTCTCATCATGTGCATCTATGTCCCTTTTAATGATCTTGTTTGCCTTGACAGCTGCTGCCTGCCACTGGCTGCTACAATTAAGTTTACTGTCCACCAGGATTCCCAAGTCCTTCTCCATGTCACTTTTACCCAGCCTTTTTTCAATTTAACATGTAGTCATGTAATGGATTTTTCCTCCCCATGTGCATAACCTTGCATTTGTCAGTGTTAAACCTCATCTACCACTTCTTTTCCCAGGCCTCCAACTTATCCAGATCCCTGTGTAATAAGGCATTATCCTCTATTGTGTTGATTACTATACAGAGCTTAGTATCATCTGCAAAAGATCGATATTCTACTGTGCAATCCATGTGTAAGATCATTAATGAATATATTAAAGAGAATGGGGCCCAATACTGACCCCTGTGGTACCCCACTAGTAACAGAGATCCCGTCTGAGTATGTACCATTAATCACCACCCTTTGTTTTCTATCACTGAGCCAGTTGCTTACCCACTTGCAAACATTTCAGTGTTCCAGTCCAAGCATTCTCATTTTAATTACCAACCTTTTATGTGGCACCGTATCAAATGCTTTAGAAAAATCTAGATATATGACATCCAATGCTTCACCCTGATCCAGTCTAGAACTAACCTCCTCATAGAAGCTGATGAGATTAGTTTGACAGGACCGATCCTTCATAAACCGATCCTGCTATAAACTTTATTTCACTTTTGGTAATTAATTTTTAGGCCAACTATGGAACTGCATAATGGCATATTTTGATTGCTATTTAATGTTTCAGCATAGTAAAACTATCTGACAATATATTACCATGCCTCTTTGCAGCCTAATAGACATTCAGTCTGGGGGTCTTTGTTATTCCTCCAGCTGTCAAGGTAACCTATTGACAGCCCAAGATTGTGATCAGGCATGGTTGATGAGTGACAACAGGAGCCCCTTTCTTTGTCAAACCGGTTGCTATTGACTGTACCATCTAAGGGTTTTAATAGTCGTAAGTTACCTTTATCTCCGATCCCAGCCTTTAAAGTCATGTGTTGTTCCCGTTAATAATACTGTACTTTAGTAATAAGTGAATTTATTTCACACATTTTTCCTAATCAGGCGACACAGGATGAATGATTAAAACACTCTCATTTTAACCCCTTAATGAACCCATGCTGTCTTTTGACTGCTATGGTCCGAAACGCGGAATGATCAAAGGCGCTAACCAGGTTTCCCAATGACCTAGTCGGAGCCTGGGGAAACTCTGTATAGTCAGCCCTTAAGAAGTGTGAAAAAAGTTTCAAATATTTATCCTCCAATGGGATTTAAAAAAAAGTTAATAACATAAAAATGTCTGTAAAAAATAAATAAAAATAAACATTTAATATAAAAAATGTTATTATGCATAAGAAACCTATACATATTAGTAATCCGCACGATTGTATTAACCAAAAGAATTAAATTAAAAGTTTAAGTGTATAATTGCATAAAATACTTTTTTATATTCATGATGCAAATTAAAAAATAAATAAATTAGAGAGTAATTTATATGTATCCTTAATGATGCTGAAAAATACAACTTCTGCTGCATACAATAAGGGTTCATACAGCTGCGTTACTGAAAAAATAAAAATGTTATGAAAAATTTTGCTGGTCATTAGTCCCTTTCCACGCCTGCTCGTTATGGGGTTACATTTTTACTATGTTGGGCTATTTTCTCTCTGGCTTTACACTTTATTGAAATATGCAACACGCATTTCAATCACATACAGGCTTGGACTGGCCCATAGGGGAATAGGGGAAACCCCCGGTGGGCCCCTGATCATGGTAGGCCTGGAGTTTTTTTTTATGCATATACATCCTTGGAAGAGGCAGTAAGGCATAAAAGAAGAGGCAAAAAGCAAGAGGCAGAGTATAGGAGGCATGTACAGTCATTTACAGTAGTTATAGGACAGACCCCTAAAATAAACTCCACCGGTGGCCCAGTAACAGCTCAACTGGTGGGCCCCTAGAGTCAACTCCACTTGTGGGCCCTAGGTACCCCAATCCGACACTGATCACATAGTATGTGAACTGTCATGTGGGTATACCTGACCTAGTACCTTCTCCTGGGGCACTAATCTGAGTAGGCATAGAAGTAGAAGCTAAATGGATATCATATATAACATTAACAAATAAAGGGTTATAATATGATGAATAGTACATGAAAATGTCAATTCATAGTTGCATAGATGTTGGGTGGCTGGATGACCAGAATATTTATCTCCACATTGCTATAACGGCTGAGTGTGACTGTAACGTCTTGTCATTAGGTTCACCAGGAATAACAGTTTGTAGATTTGTTCAGTGGAGAGGTCTTTTTATAATATTGGTCACATAGTGATGCAAACAAACAATATATACAACCTCAATGAGTGTAAGACATGGCTACATACAAAAAAGACTACTTGGACTTCAATAAATGGCAGCAAAGTGTAAGCTAGAACCATAGAGAAACCAATGTTTGATGGTGTTATTTATTTAATCCCTTCCCGCCGCAGCCAATTTTTTTGTGTCATGATCCTATTTTCCCTCCTCGCCTTCCAAGAGCCATAACATTTTTTATTTCTCCATCTACATAGACATATGAGGGCTTTTATTTTGTGGGACAAGATGTACTTTCTGATGGTGTCATTCATTGCACCATAGAATATTCAGGGAAACCGCAAAAAAATTGGGGTAAAATGTGAAAAAATTTACTTGTTCCATGTTTGTAGGGGTTTTGCTTTTACAGCGTTCACTCTTAGGTATAAATGATGTGTTAGTTGTATTCTGCAGGTTGATATGATTTTGGCAATACGAAAAATGTAGGGTTTCCACTATGTTTTAGTGCAGTAAAAAATATTTAATTTCTATTTTTAAAATTTTCGCTCCATTTTCTGTGACCAATAATGTTTTTTTACTTCCACCTGTGGACCTGATTAAGGGTGAATATTTGTGGGCTGAAGTGTACTTTTTATTGATACCATTTTAGGATAGTTGTGACTTTTCTGATTAATTTTATTTCAATGTTTAGGGGATGTGAAATGACAAAAAAAATGGAATTTTGGTGACTGGAATTTTTTTTCTTCTACGGTTTTCAGCGTACAGATTAAATGATGCTATATTTGACCACTAGGGGGCTCGATCGTTAGTACACTATAAACAATGTAAAAGAGTGTTCAAAGATGGCGGTTCCAGCACTTCCTGCTTGGCGCAGGAAGTGTTAGAATTGCAGACATGGCTGTGATAGAAGACTTTTTTAATGACTTGCACCCACACCGTTTCTCATTCTTTGAGGGTATGTTCACATGGGGTAATTTCGTATTTGCGCTCTAATACAGGCGAGATGCGCACCAAAATTACGGTAATCCATAGTTCTCATAGAGAACTCCTCCTCTCCCCACTCATACAATACGATTGTATTGTACGCACGGGGAGATAAGTGACATGTCAATTACTTGCGGCGAATACGCGCCGTGAGTAATGCATGTCTATGGGGCCAGCGGCTGGCTCCGCCATCCCCCCCCCTCCCCCCCCCCCCCCCCCCCCCCCCACGCGCAGGATTACACGCTAATCAGCATAAGCTCCCAAAAGACACAAAGTACTGCGGCACATACTGTACGCATCGCAATACATCGTGTGACCATAGCCTTAGATGCTGCAGCCACGATCACCTCAGTGTTTGATAAGTTAAATAGCAATGAACGAAGCTGGCTCTGTTCCCTACTGTTATCTGCGGGTATCAGTTGCAATTAGCTTTACTGGACCCTTACTGACACTATGACGTACTCATCCATCAAATATTGGTAAGGGGTTAATGAGAAAATGCAATTTCACATTTCAATATACAGTAAATTAGAATAAAATGAGTTAGAAGATGTTCACACAACAGAGAAAAATTTAAGCGTAGAATCTATGTCGCTTTTTTAGCGCGTACTCCCGCGGGTTCAGGGGGGCCGGCAGCCCGCTGTCCCCATAGACTTGCATTACTTGCACCGCATATTCGTTGCAAATAATTGACATGTCACATCTCCCCACGTGTACAATAAGATCGTATTGTACACGTGGGGAGAGGAGGCGTAATCCATATCGCTCTATGAGAGCTATGGATTACCGTAATTATGGGGCGCATTTTCCCGCGTATTAAGCGCAGTACGCCACGAAATACGCAGCAAAATGCGCTCCAAAATAAGCCGTGTGAACATACCCTAAGGGGTTACCAAGGTCTCTAGGAGAACTGCAGTGAAAATATTTTCAAAGAAGAATTGCAGGCAGGGTTTATTCACTTATAGTCTAAGGGTGGGTTCACACTACGACATTGAATATGTTGCAGTTATTCGTCAGGGTACAGTTAAAAAAAGTACCCGCCGGAAACCGCATCACAGCCACAACTGTCCCATAGAGGATAATGGAGCAGACGTAAGTCAGCCACAACTGCTTTATTTCCCCACGGCATACACATTTCCTGTGGGACTCAATAGTGTACTAGACCCATATATGAGTCCCATATAATAAGAGTATGGCGCCATAAAATAGAGCCCATGCTGGGCTACATATGCACTAGTACCCTATTAATTTGGAGGTGGATAGTGTATGTTGGCTGGTGGGGGTTTTGTGCTAGGGCTGCTATTAAAGGGGTTGTCTCACCACATTGATTCATCATACGTCAGTCCTAGTTTCTTGGTTTCAGTTTTGAATTCAGTGTTTACTGGCTACTACTGGCCTGCAGTGACAAGCTGCTGAGGACACTAGGTCTGTAACTATAGCAACCAACGCTGGCAGCCTATCAGGACAGATCAAACAGGTCTGTAAATATAGCAACCTGAGGAGCTTTTGCAGCCCATACAAGAGGGGATAACTAGGAATAGGAAGGACACTGTTAATGGACATATATTACAAAGTGACTTGTTTTTGCAAGATCTTTAACATAAAAAGCAATCCTTGTATTGAGACAACCCCTTTAAGTCCCAGTCCAACCCTGGTTACAGTTATGTTAGGAATAGGGTTAGAGAAAAAATTCGACAGTAACATTGAGCCTATGGTAAAGTGACTGGAAATGATGTGACATGGGAATACATGGAAGGTCGTAGTGAGAGCTTTAAATTGCCAGAATAGTAATTTAGTCCCCTAAAACTCTTAAACAACCCTAACCTAAATTTAGGGTTAGGGTTGAAGATTTGGTTAGGGATAGGTTTAGGATGGGTCTAGGCTTTAGCAAATAGTTGGACCACCTCAATAAATCATCTCGGCATTACCCTAATTTAGCACTTACTAAGAAGTTCTATAGCATCTTTTGAATATTAAAGAGCATATGTAACCCTCTGAATTTGTCCAAGTTCACAAATAGCAAGTTGAGAGTTTTTGTCACATTTGTACCATCTACTAAATGAACACAAGCACATTTATCAAATAAAAGTGGCCCAATGCGCTCTGACATATGGTACAGGTCCATCCTATTTATGAAAGGCTTGCACCATTTTTTGAACCACAAAAAAGATGCAACAAATGGACATCATGGAAGACTTACGATAGCTGCATTGAATTTGAAATTAGCTGGCACCATTTTTGCACAGAAAGTATGGTCAAATGTGTACAACAGCTGGAGCATGATCTGTATGTGCATTTCCCATGCTAATAAGTACAGTGAGTACTTACTGGAAAATCATACACTATGTATAATCTAAATGTTTACAATTGGTTGACGGAGCCTCAACTTGTTCAAGCAGTGTGATCCGTGCTATGATATCTAAAGCTCAGTCACATCTGTCTCTTGTAAGACTCATCAATCAAGTGCAAGAACAGGAATAAATGCACTGGGATTTACCAGCTGCCGGTTAATTATATCAGAGTTGCGCCACAAGATGTGACGGACAACATGGGGCCGGTTCTCCAAGGAAGAGGATTTCAGCTCCATCCAAATGAGAAAGACTGGCATTTCTAGGAATCGTTAGTTACAGCTGAATGTTCATTTCTCTTCTAGTTTCTCAGAAATCTCTTGCTACCTCCTATTGGGTTTGTAAGACTACTTATCAGTTACATTTCACATTTTTTTTCTGGTGTATTTTTCCATTACAAATCATGTGACCCATCAGCAGTGGTGGACCTGTAGGTAGGTGTAACTTTTTTTTTTTCTAAACCCACCCTGGCCCCATTGAAAGAATTTAATTTGCTGGACAACCCCTTTAACTTGCTGTTAAAGTAAGTGTGGGATTCATAACATTTAGGGCTTGTCCCCACGGCACTGGTTAATTGTCAGTTTTTCAGACGGTTTGCGGTTTTACAAGGCGTCTGAAAACCGGCAAGCAACACTCCCCCATAGATTTCAATGGAAAATCCGTACAACAGTCCCCACTGCATGGATTTTCCGCAGGACAGTTTTTTACACCGCCGGTGTTCCGAAAAACTTAGAACATGTTAATTCTTCCGCCCGGTTTTTGGGCATAACATGAACATGTAGGTGCGGAGGGGGAAGGCTTGAATCAGCAAACTGCGGAGAAAAGCTGTCCTCCTGGGTGCCAAAAAAAGACAAAATACCAGTCGGAAAATCCGACCGGTATTTGGTCTTTGCCGTGTAAACGAGGCCTTAGGCCTGTTTTTGGGTTTAGTTCACAGCTTTCAGTAAAAACGACATGTTAACATCATTCTGCAGTCTGTAACATAACAGTGATACCAGATTTTACAGTTTGTGTTCTGTTTTGCTTCTTCCCTAATATGAAAAAAAACTTTTATAAAAGAAAGGTTTCTTGTATATTGCAATATTCTAAGTCCGCATCAATGGAGTCGTGTTCTAACCTGTTTTTGTAGCTGTAGTCTTTATTTGCACTGCATTGAGTCACTTTTTAAACCTCTTTTTATTCCATGTTTTTGGGGTGACTAGAAGACCAATAAAAGCTAATTTTCACATGATTTTGTTTTTCAGTGCTCTCCTCGCGGAATAGCTGCTCCCATAATCATTAAAGGAAATAGAATAAAGTAACCTACAATCAGAAAATAAAACCAGATAACAAGAGAAAAATATGCTTTACTTAATGGTTTTAATTAGCAAAAAAACCTAGTTGATACAATTTCATAAAGTATTTGCTTGGTAGATTAAACCTTTGATTGTAGCTCTTAGTGACACTAAAGAATGGAAATAATTTCTGTCCTCTACGTCATTATGGAAATTTTTATTCATCTTGCACACACAAATGAATTTTCAGTGTTCTTTTTTGTGTTTTCACAAGTATTTTCAGTGGTGTTTTCTTAATACATCACATGGGTCTGGACTTTGAAGTCATATCGAGAAGCCTATGAAACAAAGTCCAGAAATAAAGCCAAAGACTCAAAAAGATGCAGTAAAATGCCATGTAAACACCCAAAAAACATTGCAGTGCATTTCACAATTGACTATAGACTATTGTCTTGTCACTCTAAGGACTATGGGTGTTCACTATTGTATTATAATGGAAAAATATCTATAAAAAGGGATTTTTTAATCAAAACATCTGATATATCTGTTATCCATTATAAAAATACCTTAATGGGCTTGTCTCATAAAAACCCCTTCTCTAATTTTATAGATTGACAATCAGACAGGTTGTAAAAGTAAATTAGATGGGGACCCGCCACCATTGCCAAGTACAAGAAGCCATATCGCCTGGACTTCCCAGGTTCAGCAAGACATTCCTGGATTGCAGACAATTTCATGCTGTCTCAGGAGGGCAAACCAAAGACTGTTGGGAGGTTTGACCATTCCCCTTCACTGTGCTGCCAGTGGGACTTGGAGAATGGTCATGCTGTGCACCCATTTGTAAGCATAGCAGCACCTGCCAGCCACATCCTTTGCAGCACATACCGGTACTCTGTGTAGTATCCGCATGGCCCCACAGTACTGCATAGCACAGCCCAACAGCACTGGAAGCTCTGTGTTCTAAGTTTTTCTAGGTTTCTTCAACACTGCCTTCATCCAATATAAACCTTTAGTGCTGCAAACTCCCCTTAGTAGCTTAGTTACCTATCTACCTAAAGTGAGTTGCTAATTGTGTAATGCGTACTTACCTAGTGGAGCGCCTAGATACCTAATGGGGATATTCCTACCTAATGGAGGCCTGCATAATGTGGTGTTTGCCTACTAAATGGGAGCCTACCTTCCTACCTACCCAATAGGAGGTGGGGGGTCTATCCGACTTATAGTAGGAGTCTGCCTACTTATCTGATTAGCTAATTTGGAGGGCTACCTACCTAACTGTGGCCTATCTACCTTAAAGGGTGTCTACCTTCAGCCTTTTTAAGCGGGGTTACCCACTATGAGAGGGTGTATCTACATGCTGTATAAGAGGGTCATTATAACCATTTGGGGAACTGTGAATGGGGAGTTTGTATAGACATGGGAAAAAGGTAGGGAGATGCTAAAATATATGTGTGGAAAATTAAGCTAGAAGAAATCATCATGGTGTTCTTGGCCATATGAAGGAGAAAAGAGAAATATAATGACTCGATTAGATGTCACCTGTAAATATAATGGATGTAAAAATCCTGTAATTAATTAACCGTTTGCAGAACTCCTGTGTACAACCAGTATCTAACACAATAGAGTCACAATATACAGTAGTAGTAATATTAGTTGTAGTATAATGGTTTATATTCAGTAACAGTATGGCAGCATTATTCAGTCACTATATGGTGGTGATATGTGGTCATGGTGTGGTGGTATTATTTGACACTTGTATGGGGGTATTATTGGTAATACTGGTCTTTATATACTTTGTGTCATGGACTGTATATGCCATGTAACAAACAAAAGAAAAAGGCACCCAAAGGAGTCGCTCATCCAGGGACATGTAAAGAGCAGTACAGGACATGTAGTACTGAACATTCAAGATGCAATGTCCCAGGAAAGACCATTGTATGTTGAAAAAATGGTATCCTGAGGCTATTGTAGCTTGAGACACCACTGTATAAAATGTATTAATTGGGTTGGGGAACCTACTAGCATGTAATGTCCTATTTTCAAGACTTTAATGAGGGCATAATTTCAAACAGCTCTATTCATGCTCCAAATGGTTCTTATGTACAGTACTATATTTTCAAAATGCAGTAGCGAAAGCCTGGGTGGGGGGGAGGGGTGGAGGAGCGGGCGGAGGCGGTGGTCTTCCCTCGGTGAAACTTTTGGTGTGGCACTTTTCACATGAGGGCCAAGTCTCTTTTTATCCATTGATCAATGAAGGTTAGGGTTCGGGATTGTCCCCATCTGAGGTGGGACCCTTCTGTCCAAGTAGTGTAGGGTGCACACACTCCATAAGGTAGCTAGGGATCACCAGGTGGCTAGCTATGCCCATTTGTGATAGTGAATGAGTCATATTGAGCTTATGTATGGAAGCATATTCTTCTGTACATTTCTCTAGGGGAAATAACCTGAGTGATAGAGCATCTGATAAAACATGCCCCTAATTTTTTCTATGGTTTCGTATAAATCTTGAAATAAAATTCCTGTATGTTTCTGTGTGAATTCAGACCTTCAGTATTGTCCAAGTAGAAGATAAACTCCAGCCCCATTCATCAAGCTGGATTGTTTGATTTTCATTTGCTGCATGTTTTAATAAAAGATGTGAAAATATAGTTTTGGATTTTACTTTTTCAGGGATGGTGTGCTTCATCAAGGATAGGAAAGATCTAGGCAAATCAACACTGAAGATTTATGTGGTTCTGGACTTTCCGCTGGTGGCTATACCGTTTTCTATTTCATTACTGCGTATAGATTTTAAAGAATGTCAAATTAAGGATCAATACAACAAGCCATGTGATACAACCAAGTAAATAAAAAGTAATTTAATGACATGCTTTGCGATGGACAATGGGCCTCATTTCTTAACCAGTCACTCATTGGGTTGTTTAACCCCCTTCCTAACCAGGCATATGGCTAATTCACATGGCGCTTAGCAGCGCTTACCTGTGTGCCCCTCTATACGGCAGGTGTTTTAGAAGTACTTGCTGGCCAGCCTGCACTTCTAAAATGCTCTGTGCCGGCTCCCATAGATATCCATAAAGAATGGCAAATGGACGTCAGCATAAGTGTTCCTTTATTCCAGAATCCCAGAGTACAAAAAACTGCAACATTTCAACACACAAAGGGTTTTTGTCAAGCATTGCAGTTTTTTGTACTCTGGAATTCTGGAATAAAGAAACACTTATGCTTACGTCCGTTTGCCGTTCTTTATGGATTTCTGGATCTGAGGGATGGGCCTTCCTCTATTTTGGACAATCTGTTGCACTTAAAGTGGTTCCAAGGTGGATATAAAGGTCTTCAGTGCTGTTCAATCTTTTTATTTTTCTTTGGCTCCCATAGACATGTCACTTTTTTCACCCGGCGCGCAGTACGTGTCAGGGAAAACAGCAGGTAATCATGGCTCTCAATGAGAGCTATGTATTACTGTATTTGCGGGCATACTTCGGACGAATTGCAGTGCAATAACGCCCCCGAAATACAACCCGCAAATACACTGTGTGGACATACCCTAACGCTTTCTCACACTCGGTTAGTTTACTAATTTTTTTGCCTTTTTTCTGTGGTATGTTAAGCTTTCTTTTTTTTACATTAGGTTTTTTTCACAAAAAGTCTGTTTTTCACTTTTTTTAAATTAATTTATTATTTTAAACAGCAAAATAAGTTTAGTAATTGTGTTACTTTTCCATCACAGATATTTATATGTACAGTTGAAATCAGAAGTTTCCATACACTATATAAAAAGACACATATGTATGTTTTTCTCACTATCTGACATGAAATCAGAATAAGCCTTCCCCATTTTAGGTCAATTAGGAACCAAAATTATTTATATTTGCCACATACCAGAATAATATGAGAGAATTTATTAAGATATTTTTATTACTATCTGCAAAGTCAAAAGTTTACATACATTTCATTAGTATGTGGTAGCATTGCCCTTAAACTGTATGACTTGAGTCAAACGTTTTGGATGCCCTTCCTTTCACAAGCTTCTCACAATAGTGGGTATGAATTTTAACCCATTCCTCCTGACAGAACTGGTGTAACTGAGCAATGTTTGTAGGTCTCCTCGCTCGCACCTGCCTTTTCAGCTTTGCCCATAAGTTTTCAATAGGATTTAGATCAGAGCTTTGTGATGACCACTCCAAAACACTGACTTGGTTATCCTAAAGCAACTTTGTAGCCAGTTTGGAAGCATGCTCTAAGTCATTGTCCACCCAAGCTTTAACTTCCTGATTGATATCTTGAGATGTTGCTTCATTATTGCCACATAATCATCTTTCCTCATGATGCCATCTATTTTGTGAAGTGCACCAGTCCGTCCAGCAGCAAAACAACCCCGCAACATGATGGTGCCACCCCCGTGTTTCACAGTTGGGATGGCGTTCTTAGGCTTCGAAGATTCTCAATTTTCCTCCAAATGATGGTCATTATTGCCAAACAGTTCAATTTTAGTTTTGTCAGACCACAGGACAGGTCTCCAAAAATGTAGGTCTTTGTTCATTTGTGCATTTGCAAACATTAATCTGGCTTTTATATGTTTCAAAATGACTATTATTATTATCTTATTAACGGGTGAGCATCGAAACACACTTATTTTCTTCGTTATAGAAAAAGAACCCTGCTCTGTACTGATGAGGGACAAAAACTGCACTGTGTTTTCCCAGGGCCTATCACATGGCCTATAAGTCTCTTTACATATTTATGGTGTTCTTCTCAGGAAACAACTTTACCCCCCTACAGTTTAATTAAAGGCCTCACGCCCAGCAAGCAAAGCTCTTCTCTAGTGACCAGGGGCAAGCACGCTAAAACCACTGTCTTCAGATGATCAACTCTTCCTTATGAAGGAATTTATGGCTTGGCTTAAATCCCTAGTCATGTTTCAAGGTTCTTTACTGTGTCAGATGTGACTTAAAAGAGTGCTACATAAAATAGGTGGCACCAGAGACTTAGCTTTCTTCTCTAAAAGTTATTTACATATACTGTAGGGCCTCATTTATGAAAATTGTCTAAGTGTAAAACTGCCCTTGCTGCCCACAGTAACCAGAGCACAGCTATAATTTTTTTTTACTGCTCTGGAAAAATGAAAGCTAAGCTCTGATCGGTTGCTATGAACAACAAAGACAGTCTTACGCTTAGAAAGTTTTCATAAATGAGGACCATTGTATTTTCCCAGGGAGCTGTGGGTTTCCCTACACCTTTATGGTGCTCTTCTCATTGTGCAACTTTAACCCCTTAGAGCTACCTTAAAGAGCAACTATCACCACCACAAAACACACAAACATTTATAGTAGATGAAAACTTTCTCAAGTGCATGTCATTAGCATATCCGAGGATTTCCCTCAGTATTTCAGGATGACAGGTTTTACTTTAATTTTGTCAAAGAGAGATCACAATCTGGTGAGATTTGTTACTTGGAAGTTACCAGCTGTGCAGGGGTAACTGATAAAATAATTGCTTGGGCTAATTTGAGTCTTTCACTGTACATACACTGCAGCAGACATGGCATACTGATGACATTGTGTGACAGCCTTCTTTTTCGTAGCACACAGGCTTCCATATTACACTGCTGCTAGTGTAATAATATCCAGCACAGAAATAGCAGCCCTGAACTTCTCGGTGTACACATGGCTCCCATCTGCACTGTGCACTCTCCCTGCTCAGAAGCATTAAGTGTAACGAAGCTGTCAACATAGTGATCTGTCATGCTGCTGAGAGGATCCAGTTTGGCCCACTTCAGTCTCCCTTTCATAAAGGGCCAGCACTTTTTTTTCTTCAAATTATAAGCAAAATGCCTTCATTTACCTAATTAAACATATTTGACAAAGCATTTATATTTTAGTCTTCTATTACCATTTAAGGTTTTCTGGCGATGATAGGTCCTCTTTAAAGTCATCTCATCCAGCAAGACAGGACCCTTCTAAATACCGACAAGGGGCAAAATCCTGAAGCTGTTGTCTGCAGATAGGCGACTCTTACTTATGCAAGTATTTATGGCTCAGCCTTAATTCACGGTCATGTTTCAAGGCCCTTTAGTAGGTCGAATGTGACTAAAAGCGATGCTACCTCCAATAGGTGGCATCAGAGACTATACACATGCACTCTTGTCTTTGGCTTAATTGCATATTGTATTTTTACAGTGAGTATTGTGTAGCCTGTTATTATCCTTATACTTTTATGGAGTTCTCCTCAAGGAGAAACTTTCCCCCTAAAGTTATGATAACACTACACACATGCAAGCCTTATAATGTGGGCACCACAGAACCTCTTTGCCAACTGATAATATGGCCAATATATAACAATTATAATCTCTAGTTGCTAGTCAGTTATTTAAGAGATTATATAATCTGAAATTGATCGCAAGCAATTAAAAATAAAACATTATGTGAGAGGAGGAGATGGAGCCGTCTAGCTGTTGTATCTGTATAATAGGCTTCATTTTTCATGGTTTTGCTTTGTAATTCCTTACATGACACACGTTACAAGTTATTATATCTGCTTGTCTTAACAATACAGAAATTCTGTAACACCCACACAGACCCAAGAAGCGTTTTAATCCAGGGCTGTGTACACTATATAATTTCCATGACTAATAGGGGTGATGAATTCATGACACAGTGCATGTTAGTAATGAATGTTTTTCTCAGTCCTGTCAATTACAGTATCAGTATAAAATGATGATTATTTGAGGACAAATCTTGTTTAAGAGAGCAAACAAGGTTTACAAGGGTTTTGTGTGACATAGGACTTTCTATGTAAGGATAACCTTTAATCCATGTATTCCAATACATCAGCATTACGTTGGCCACAAATGCAAAGTTAATTGTCAGCTGAAAAAGTAATTTATTAAAGATGGTGGCTCATCACAATCAACCTCTCTAACCTGAGAGCTACAGAAGCATTTAGCTTATCTCTGTGGGTCCAGATCCAAAGACCCCTGGCAAACTGATGATTTTGCTGAGCTGATGTGGTTGGCTGCTTACATACCCTGCAGCAGCCACTGCCGGGATAAAGCAGTATCACATGGCAGTCATTCAGATAATTTGCTGTCTATGTAAGACATGGGAGACTCAAGTGTATCAGAGTGAGAGCTGCTTTGCCATACATGATCTACCTATATATATTGCAGACCAAATACACCCCTTTATGACACAGTCATCCAGCGTTGGACTGGTGGGCTAGGACCCACCATAGGAATTTATATTGGGGGCCCACTCTACAGCTACTGTACATGAAAATATTACCTGTTAATTTGTCGGCCTCTCGAACATAAATGTGTGCAATTTACCACATAATACAGTGTGAAAAAAAGTACTGTATTTTAAATTATGCAATACAAAGTGTCATATATCTGTCTGTTTCACACAGCAGTCTCAAATGTTTGTCACAGTCTAACATATTATAGATAGACACAAGTGGCTCCATCCATGCCCTCCATCCATATAACTCCCCACCAGCCCACACACAATATCCAACTCTAAATTTACACCAAACAGGTATAACCTATAACACCATAATATAGAGACCACAAAGTTGTCAGACACCAGTTCAGGTATAACCTACAACACCACAATATAGAGACCACATAAAGGTCAGACACCAGCTGAGGTCACATTACATGACAATAAATACAGCACTGATCCAACACAAAAGTAAGATAAACCCTAACATGGAGGAACTCACAGGAGAATCTTATCTGATGAGTTGTTCTCTTCTCTCATGAGTCGTTCTTATTCCCTTTTCGTCTCCATCCAGTCCAGACCACCATGCTGACTTCTCCCGGCCACCACTCGTCCCTGCAGAATTGACACACAAATATCTTAGCATCCTCCCTTCTCCAGCACCTCTTTATCGATTTCTACCTCTATACAAACTTTCCAGGGGTGAAGAGCAAGTAAAGGCAATAGCTTGGAGACAGTCTCCAAGGGTGTTGGGGGGCAAAAAAGACAAACCCCCTGGAGATTGTGCATGCCCCCTTCAGAATCCTACTACCAGATAGGTTGGCAAGGCCCCATATAGGTAGACAAGGTCCTAAGTAGGTAAGTAAATGGACAAGGCCCAGGTTTGCTAGGTCAGCCCTATATAGTAGGTAGACCACCGTTGGATAAGTTTATAGGCCCTAGGTAGGTAGGACAGCCCCAGGCAGGTTGGTGGGTAGGCCCAAGGTCGGTAGGTTGGTAGGCTCCAGTTAGGTAGATAGGTAGACCCCAAGTAAGTAGGTAGTCAATATGCAGGTCTTGGGTAAGTAGGCAGGTGGTAGGTGGGCCACACATAGGTAGGTGGGCCACAGGTAGGTAAGAAGGCTCCAGTTAGGTAGGTAGATAGCTACCAGGTAAATAAGTAGGCCCAGTTAGGTAGGTAGTTAGGCCACAGGTAGGTAGGTTGTAGGCATGTGGGCCCCAGGTAGGCATGTGATAAATGGGCCCCATGTATGTAGGTAGTAGGTGTGCATCAGTTAGGTAGGTTGTAGGCAGGTGGGCCCCAGGTAGGTAGGTGATAGTGGACCCCACATAGTTAGGTTGTAGGTAGGTGGGTCCCAGGTAGATAGGTAGTGTTAGGCCCCATATGGGTAGGTGGTGGTTTGTCCCCAGGTAGGTGGTAGGTGGTGGCTGGGCCCCATTACTCATAGAAAAGAAAAAACTCACTTTTCCAACATGACAAGCAGCAGGCCAGCTTCAAGTAAAGCTCAGCATAGGAGGCGTGATGATGTGATGTCATCATGCCGCCTATGTCAGCTCTAGCAGCCGATGCCTGGTAGGCTTAAAGCCTAAGGCCTTATATCTACCAGACTGACAAGCATAGCAGAGTGCAGCCGACGCTGTGCTCCACCAAAACCATGTAATCCCGAAAACAGAGGACCCAGGCATTCTGAGGTAGGATGCAACGAGCGGGCCACCGGAGGTTTCACGGACCATCTGGTGAGTCAGTCCGTCCCTGCAGGCAACAATGTAACATATTGTGCAGTATATTGTCATACAGCACATCGCACTATATTATGTTATTATAGAAAAAAGGCCTGGACTACATGAAGATTCTTTGAAGTGCTATTAATTAATCTGAGCTATTCAGTATCAGCTGCAGGACAAAATAGCCTGATAGCATGTAATACGATGTTTTTCTGTGGACCGCAACTATATCTCCATCAAAATTATTCAACCCCAATAAAAAATTAGGTTTACTTGCAAAATGTACAAACTTTGCAAAAAACAAACACAAACAATTTAAATTACTAAGGGCTGATCCACATCTGCTTTGGATGGTAAAGCGGTATCCTCATCTTATTTTTCAATTTGTAAAAAAAACTCGTAGACATCTCCTGGGGTCCCATAGAAATAAAAAAGCTTATAATCACCTTCCTCCTGTCCCTGGTTCCAACACTGCATCTCTCTTATCTTCTGTTTTCTTTCATGCTGATTACTATTATCACCCTTTGATGCTGTTCACTTCTTAACAGTGATGTAAAAGAGAGGCATGTGACCGCTGCGGCCAGTCAGTGGCTTCAGCAGTGATGTCTCTGTTCAAAAGTAGAAGAAAGAAAACAGAAGACCAGAGAGGAGCCATGCTGGATGGAGCCGGTGGGAGCTTCTCACTCTTTGATATTATTATTTTACTTAGAAAAACTTTAACCCTTTAGACCAGAGTGAAGGCTTTTGCAACCCCGTCAAGGTTTTAGAGCACATTTATGTATAATTGCATCAAAGACTATAGCCACTGTTTCAATAGTGTCATTGTTGTTCACAATCTCTGCATCAGTAATGTCCCCATAATGGGCTCAGCAAGGAATAGGAGCTAGCAGAGCTGTCCTGTCAGTCACTGCTGTAGAACCGCCAATAGCCTGCAGAGGTAGTGGGAGCCTGAAGACTGAAAACAGCTAAATAGGAAAAACCCCTTTAAGTTAGGAGTCTCTGTTCCAGATTCTGTCAAAAATGCTGGAGAAAAATAGCACCTGAGGGAGCATTATTTTTTTTCTCAATCAAATAATGGACACCATGACAGAAACCCAACTGACCCCATTATAAAGGAGTCTGTAAGGCACCATTGGGGCCTATTATGCACAGTTGAAACAAGAAGTTTATAATGGTACAAGCTTTCGCTAGCATCTTCACAAGGTCTTTTGCTTTTGTTCTTGGGTTGATATGCACATGTCGGACCAAAGCATGTTCGTCTCTGAGACACAGAACTCATCTCCTTCCTAAGCGATATAATGCCTGGATGTTCCCATCTTGTTTATGCTTGTGTATAATTGTTTGTACAGATGAATGAGACACCTTCAGATATCTGGAAAATGCACCCAAGGATGATCCAGACTTGTGCTAGTCCACAATTCTCTTCCTGATATTTCGGCTGATTTCTTTAGACTTTCCCATGATGTTACATACAGAAGCAGTGTGTTTCTGGCGTGCATTTAAAAACATATACAGCCGTGTCTCTACTTAACTCAGATGTTGCCAATAAACCTATCAGAAGCTTCCAAAGACATGACATCACCATATGGGCTGTCCCAAATATAATCCTAGTGTATGTAAACTTTTGACTTTGCAGAAAGTAATAAAAATGCCTTAAAAAATTCTCTCTCTTATTATTTCTACCCCTTGTCATTTGGCAAATATGAATAATTTTGGTTCCTAATTGACCTGAAACGGAGAAGGTTTATTCTGATTTCATGTCAGATAGTGAGAAAAACATGCAGATGGGGCTTTTTATATAGAGTATGGAAACTTCTGGTTTCAACTGTAAGTGATAAGACAGATATTTTTCTTTTGTGACAGTCACTTCAGAATCTTCCAGGATTTTTTTTGAAAAATCATTGTCCTGATGGAAAGTCCAATGACACCCAAACTTCAGCTTTCTCACAGAAGGCATGGCATTTTGTTCTAGGATTTCCTGATACTTAATTGAATCCATCCTGATCTCCACACACTGCAGGTCTCCAGTGCCAAAGGAAATGTAGCAGCCACTGAGCATCACCGAGGAACCGCGACCACCATCACTGTAAGCATGGTGTACTTTGCAATATATGTTGCACATGCTTTTTTTGAACTAGAAAAAAAGCAATGGAGGTCTATAGAAGGAACTTGCTAAATATATTCCATATCTACAATGATGGAAAAAAATTGCAATAGGCATGTTGTGCATTTCACTTTTCCCTATTGACTTACGTTAACATCTGGCTGAAGTTTTTCAGCAAATAAAAAAAAAAAACCTAGGTAAAAACTCCAGAAACACTAAGAGAGACATGTGTGAAAGGGGTTTTTCACCCTTTTCTGGTGTAAAATGCACCAAAGTGAGCAGTGTGCGATGTTTAATGCGCCAAATTACTGTGTTAGGTGCATTGTTGGCAAGACTCGACACTTTTTAATGAGCCTAATGTTTGGGCGTTATAAAGGAGGCGTATTGGACCATATTCAAACTATTAGACACATACCGTATATACTCGAGTATAAGCCGACCCGAGTATAAGCCGAGGCACCTACTTTTGCCCCAAAAAACGGGAAAACTTATTGACTCGAGTATAAGCCTAGGGTAGAAAATGCAGCAGCTACTGGTAAATTTTAAAAATAAAATGGATACCAATAAAATTACATAGGCAGTTTAATGTCCCCAATAGGGCAATTATAGGCAGGATTATATGGCCCTATATATGCAGGTATAGGCAGGTATATGTCCCAAATGGCAGGTATATGGCCCCATAGGCATGTAATAGGCATGTATATGTCCCCCATAAGCAGATTATTAGGCAGGTATTTGGCCCATGCGCAGTATAGGCAGGTATATGGCCCGATAGGCAGGTAATAGGCAGGTATATGGCCCCTTAGGCAGGCATAGGGCAGGTTGTAGGCAGGTATATAGGCAGCTGTAGGCAGATATAGGGCAGGTATAGGCAGCTGTAGGCAGGTATAGTAGGCAGGTATAGGCAGCTGTAGGCAGGTATAGGGCCAGCTGTAGGCAGGTATAGGCAGTTTAAAAAAATCAAAAACAATCACTTACCTGGCTCTCCGCTGCTCCGTCTCCCTCGCTGCTCCGCCTCCTCGCTGCTCCGGCCTCCCGTGCGGTTCCTGCATCTTCTCGGCACAGGCGGGTGACGTCGTCAGGCCGCGCACGCAGCGTGATGACACACGCTGCCTGTGCCGGAAACTGCGGGACTCGCGGCCGCCCGGAGACCACTGCGGGGCACGGAGTGCTCGCTCTGTGCCCCCAGTGGTATCCCTTCACCCATATGCGCTCCGGAGGAGTCGCATATAGGTGAAGGGATCGCGGACAGTGCCCGGACCACCGCAGCATCCGGACACTGTGCGCTCACTCGGCCTTCAGTTATATGCACTTCCTGAGGAGTCGCATATAACTGAAGCGTCCCTGTCGGCACTCGGGCCATCGCAGCGCCCGAGCGCCGACAGTGACTAGAGTATAAGCCGATGTAGAGTTTTTCAGCTCATTTTTTTGGGCTGAAAAACTCGGCTTATACTCGAGTATATACGGTATATGAATGCAGGTCAGCAAAACTAGGCGCATTACTGCTCGGACAGGCAGATCTATCTCAATGTGGTCTGAGCCTGAGGAGTCGAAGTGGAGATAGATTTGCTGTAAGGGGCAAAACTGTCCATTATTTCTCAACTTACACCAGTACATTAATAAAAAGTCGTTTCTAATAATTATCAAATTGTATAAAATTAAATTAGATAAATTTAGATAAAAAATATAAAATATATAATATCCCAAACATATAAAAAATATCTCCTATAAAATGTATTTAAGATTAATAGAATCTAAAACTAATTAATTAGTTTATTAATTACATTATATAAACCAATGATGATGTTGTTCAGATTTTTGAATTTGTACTACATTTAATCTGAAATGTACAGTGCCTAGAGAAAGTATTCGGCCCCCTTGAATCCAACCGAGAATCTGGAAAGAGCTGAAAACTGCTGTTCACAAACGAATTTCAGTCTCTCGATGTGCAAAACTGATAGAGACATACCCCAAGCGACTTGCAGCTGTAATCGCAGCAAAAGCTGATGCTACAAAGTATTAACTTAAGGGGGCCGAATAATTTTGAACGCCCCACATTTCGTTCCACTTCACAATTGTGTCCCACTTATATCTGAGTGGGACCTGAAATGATGCAAAAGGTTGAAAAGTTCAAGGGGGCCAAATACTTTCGCAAGGCACTGTATTTTTGCTGCTCTCACCCTTTATTCTACATACAGTAGGAGCCAGCACAGCACAGGTCTTGATGGGACCTGTGTTCCACCAAGCAAGATCAGTTCCATAGTTTCTATTCACTGACATGCTATTCTAATGACATTTCTTTTATTTCCAACCTATCTATAGTCTTTATACATGTTAGGCACATTACTTTCCCATGCAGCACATTGTGCTCAGCTGACACAAGTGCACTCCATTAGCATTAATTAACTGAGTGCAACACACAAGATTTAAACCTCGGTTTTAGCTTCATTTCTCTGTATGGACCTGATGAAACGCTATCCAGCGAGAAACGTGTAGTCCTGTTTTATTGTCCTAATAAACTGTATCTATACTTTATTAGTCTAGAGCCATCATTCCCTCTTTTCCCCTTTATCACAAATATAATTTTGTTGTGATTTTTAATATAACACACAGATGAGGCGCAATGAAGTTTAGACTGCATTTATAAATGCACAAAAAACACTTTCATACATTCAGGAGCCTTATGCACTGAAAACGAGATGCGATAATTCACTTCAAAGCGCCTTCCTTCATACATGTCTCCCGAAGTGTAAAATCAGCCTTATAAATCAATTTTAAATCACTTATAGGTAAAATAATAATAATAATAATAATATGTAAAAATAATGATTCTTAACAGTTATGTTACAACAATTTCTTCCAACTAAATCACTTTAATTTTATCAAAATCAATCAACGTGTAAAAACATTCTTAATTATACAAATACCGGGCCATTTATTATTTCACCATCTGAACGGGTTTTTTGGGCCCCCCTTTTCCTTGAAAATGGCCTATTTTTTATTTTTTAAAAAGGTGTTGAAATCTAATTTTGGTACCGGGGGGCCCAAAATCCCAAAAAAAATATTCCCCACCCCATGAAAAAAGCCTAATTGTGGAGAAAACTCTATGTTAGAAGGGTTTTCTTGACAAAAGAACATCACAAAGCGTCCTCCCATTGGGACCGCCATTGATCCATCATTAATAAGCTGTAGACCATGGTAAAATCTAGCAATAAGGGTAACATGTATGTACGGGCCTGCACCAGTATTCTGGCGTCCTTTCAGCCCAAAAACTGTCTCAGCCCTGTTCTTTAAATTTTTAATGGCGCATCCAAAAATTTGGTTTCGTTATGCCCGTGGCGCATTAGTCCGGGGTTGATAGTGTGTAATTTGGCTGGATCGGGGCGTTTTAAAGGGGAAGTGTCCACCATGAGTATGTTCTACACTTTTTGATGGGGGATGGCAAAGCCAGGTACATTACTGCTGGAACAGGTAGACCAAGTTACAAGTGCTTTACCTGAATTGTCGCTTTGTAACTAGAAAGCGCTAAATCTATGACCCACAGTAGACCAGGTTCATAGATTCAGGCACATTCTATGCTACTAATGCGCGCCATAAAATGGTGTCTGGGCGTCAAAATACATACATGTCGTCCTAAGTGTTCAGTTTCCACGCTAAGGGCCCCATGTATGAAAGGTTTTGGTCTAAAACCACTTTTTTTCCCCATAGAAAAAATATGGGGAAAATAGTGAGTTTTATACCAAAACTGTTTCATACATGTGCCCTTTACTAAGTGTTAGAATGGTGTCCATTCAAATTAATGGCCTGAACAGAGGATGCCTCTACTCTAAGTCCAAATTCTTCATAAGGTATATGAAATTAGGTTTAAGAAACAGGGCAATTGAAGCCCTAAAGATATGTCACAGTTTTAAACTATTTTTTAAAAAATTGCAAATATAATGCAAATCATAACAGTCATAGTACAACACCAACGCCTGTGCCTCTGATAGTAATATAAAACCTGTCATTTAGACATATACAAACGATATCAGGGTGATAATTACTAATTATTTTATCTCAAATGAGATCATTAAATTTTCCTTATGGGAAACTAATTCTCTACTGTATTATGACGACTATTACTGTTCTTTGAGACCATGAGTAGCATAACTGTGGGTTAGAGTTGTGTACCTCTGAGCTTCTGTAACCCACACATCCTTAAAATAGGAATAGTTTATTGTGTACTGTAACTTAGAAATATATATTTGTAATGGGTACCTGTCACAAAAGCAATTTCTTCCTTTTATTAAGGAACACATTCGAGCACTTCTCAAGACAAGACATAACAAGGCTGGTGCAGCAGAATGGTGTCTTTTATAAAGAATTCGGGCATCTTTAGCCCTTAGTGTTGAGAGTTGTTGGCTGGAAACATGGTGTGCCAGGAATACAAACTAAAAGAAACAATGCCTTGGCATCTGAGTTCAATTATAATATGGAGTTTTTCTAATTCAAGCCTTCGAAGGAGTGAAAAAGATGGAGAGTGACATTAGTGAAGACCATCTCAAACCTTCTACATGGGAGTGTTGTCAAATTCAGAGGCTTTATGTTTACAACCATTAAAAAGCTCCTATAGTGTTGCTTGAATCTTTCCCTGTTCCATTTGACACTGGTTTGACCAAACGCGAGAAAAAAATTGGGTTCAGGAGTGCTCATCATTTTATTCTACTCTTTTTTTGTTAACCTCATTCCTGAGGAGTGGGTGTGGTGTTACGGGTGTGCGGATTTTTGGGGCTTCGTTTACTGAGGCGCTGAATCGGCCTGTATGGGGGGGGCGTGCAGGCGGGGGTACTCGGAACAAATCTGTATGTCATGAGTGTCAAGGTCACATAAAGAGTGCAAACGGTGACATCTACAGTTCCTAAATTGCCAAAAAAACACAGAGATGGGAACAGCACACAAAATTCCCAATCCACTGATGAGTAATAAATGCAAAAAAGTCCCGTCCTAAGGTGAGGTAAGCCACAATTCTCACCCGAGGGGTCAATCCAGAAAAAAATGTGTTTTGGATGACAGCTCTTAAATGCAGGAGTGGAACTTTATTCCAAAGTGCGAAATAAACCAATAGCAACATTTCGGCCCGTCAAATACATGACTTCTTCATAGCGATAAGCAGGAAGAAGAAGGAGCCAATGAATTGAGGGCACGAAACGTATGCTATGGTGGTTTTCACTTTGGAATAAGTTTCACTTCGGACTTTTAAGATGCTGTCATACAAAAACATTTTTTCTGGAGACTCTCAGTCCTCAAGTCATATATCAGAAACAGTAAGATGATGTTGACGTGCAAGAATGCCCAACTGGACCGCCGAATCCCATCAAAGTGTTTACGGAGTGGTATAAAGTGGTTAAGTTGGTTTGTCAATCTTTGATGGAACTGATGGTAACGCTGACATTTTGTCAGCCTATCGTATAGCTAATGAAAGGCCAATTTTGCATTTCAATATGGCTGCATTTCTTGCTCTAATTTTTGCAAAAATGACCACAGCATGATTGAGTCACTGCTTTTGATTTTGTTTTAACAATGTAGACACAGGCTTAACTTGAAGCTCCTGGGCCCTAGTGCAAAAAGTGAAATGGGCCCCCACAACCAAGTGCCACTTACAATGCTGGTATCTCCTTATGTAGCAGGACGGCTTTTGGGCCCCCTTAGGCTGCAGGGCCGTTGGTAGCGGGACTGTACCTCTGCTTCCCTGTAGGTACACACCTGAATGTAAATAGCCAGCAATAGAAATCCTTGTTAACACTTACCTAACATTTGATGTATACATAGAGGAGAGTATACAGCAAAGCCTGCTCCCTACACAGTGAGTGCCGCTGTTTGATGTAATCTGACTAGCCACTCCAGGATGGAACTGAAATAGCAGCATAGTGGAGCCACCCAAGTCTGCCATGTTGGCATTTACATTGTACTTTTAATAGAAAAATATGATCTAGCGAAACAAACTGCAAAACGTATGTACTGCAGCATACTGAACAAGTTATCAAGTGCTGACAAGTTTAAGTAAAAAAAAAGATTTTAAAAATTAAAAAAGCAAATGAAAAAGCAAAAAATGTATTCCCATTTATAATAGAAAATAATAAAGGAATGTATTTGGTAACAATGTGCCCAGAAATGTCTGAACCATTCATATATAACCTTATTTATTCTGCAAGGGGAACATCTTCATAAAAAATAATAATAATAATAATAATAATGCCATAATTGCTGTTTTTGGTCACATTGCCTTTAAAAAAATTGAATAAAAAGTGATCAGAAACTCATATTACCCCAAAATGGATCCAATAACATCTAGAACTTGACCCACAAAAAGCAAACCCTCATATAGGTCAATCAATGGAAATGTAAAAATAGTTACGGGGCTCAGAATATGGCGACACAAAGCAATTTTTTTTAACATTTTTTCTTTAACTTTTTTTTTTCAAATGAAAGTAGTAAAAACTGTTTTTCAGTACACAAGGTTAGCCATCCAATGAGACGGAATATCCAGCGAATCCGTTTATCACCACTTTATTCCATAGTGTATATCAGTCAGGAACAGTGAACATGTTGCATTATATCGCGATCGTTTCGGCTCTTTTGGGGTCCTTGATCACAGCATTGGATGGCTAACCTTGTGTATTGCGAAGTGTGACTGGCAGCTTCATCCGCGCGGATTGGACTGAACTACCAGCATCCAAGTAACACGCTTAAGACATTTTTGTGGAAAAGAGACCTATTCATTTGCATGTGGACATAAAGACAAGGGGGTAAGCTGCAATAAGCATTTAAAGTACACGTTTGTTTTTCAGTACATTTTATGGTATGAAAAATGGTGGCATCAAAAAAAGACAATTTGTCCTCCAAAATAGAATCCCTCTCAGGCTTGGTTCACATCTGTGTCGGAGATTCCGTTCATAGGTGCAGAGGTGAAAATAGAAGCCATGGGATCCGTTTCACAATGGGAAACTCACAGCGCTAATTGGACAACCACGATGGTAACCGGACGGCACCAATTGTGTGTAACTTAACTAGAGTCTGTCGGGTTTCCATCGTGGTGTCCATCGTTAACACAGCAAGCTGCGCTACTTTTTCTGTTGTTCCCGATGGAACATGTGACAGAGGTTCCAAACAGAACCTCGGATGCCTATGTGAACCAGGCCATATCACTGTGTCAACAGAAAAAAAAAATGTCTATTAGAAGATGGTAATAAAATATCAACAAGGTTGTCACCCAAAATTGCCTGCATCCAGAAGTGGATGGAATTGATTTTTTTTTTCCTTAACAGAGACCATGTCAAGAACAAAAAAATCAATTCCTCATGCACATGGCCATATTACGCGTTAAATGCAGTAGAAATCCATATTACACTGCCTATCGATGACTGTACATCGATGACATATTGAACAGCTATTCCCTCCTAGAAAAGGATATGGTGCCTCGTGGAGACAACATGTGGTGTCACATAGATTGCATAAAGCCAGTTCTATGGACAGGCTCCCTTGGTCAATAGATAACGAAATTATTCCGAAAAATATCAGCTTTACTGAATAATAAATATATTTTCCATTTTAACCATAAAAGCAGATGAGAGATTTGTTTTCCTGTGCACTGCCTAGGGCAGGCAAAAGTAAGAGAATTTCATTAGGGTGCTGCAAAGTGAGCAGCCCTGTTCTCTAGTTTAATAATCAGGCGCACTCCAAAATTAGGCGCATTATCGGGCGCCCGCATTTTGTAATGTGCCTGAGACGTGGGGGCGTTCAGGAGGCATGTCGCTCCACGACCGCATGATTCTACACATTTGTGACAGGAGGACGGCAAAACTGGGCGCATTACTGCTGGAACAGGTAGACCAAGTTACAAGTGGTTTACCTGACGCCTGAGTTGTCGGCAGTTGAGAACTAGAAAGCGCAAATCTATGACCCGCAGTAGAACAGGTTCATAGACTGAGGCACATTCTACGCTACTAATGCATGCAAAAAAATTGGCATCTAAGCACCAAAATACATACATGTTGCCCAAAGTGATCCTTCAAGTTACAATGGCCTTAGGATACAATATTTTCAATAGACAATGGTTTATTGGGACAATGAATGTTGAGTTTGGATTCAATATACAATGCCCCAGACACTGAACCAGCCAATTACAATGAACATTTTACCTTTAAAACATCTGTATTAGTGAGGTGCATGCAGTGGTTGGTGGTCTAGTAGCGCCTCTCTACAGTACAGTTTGGTACTACATGTCCTGTACATGCATCTTAATGTATTAGTGAGGTGTATGCAGAGGTGATTGGCAGGTCTAGTAGCACCTCTTTCTGTTATAGTGTGGTACTACATGTCCTGTATGCTTTACATGTATTAGTGGGTGCATTGCTAGTGAGTGATTGTGGTCTATTTGCGCCTCTCTACAGTACAGGCGCGTACTACATGTTCTGAAATGCTACTTACATGTATTAGTGCAGGCAGCAGTGATGGTGGTCTAGGTAGTGCCTCTTCTCTACCAGTAACATGTGCGCTACTACATGTCATGTACGCTCTTACATGTGATTAGTGCAGTGCATGCGTATTGGGGTCTAGTGAGCGCCTCTCCTACAGTACAGTGCGTACTACATGTCTGTACTGCTCTTACATGATTAGTGCAGTGCATGCAGTGATTGGAGGTCGAGTAGCGCTCTCTACAGTACACAGTGTGGTACTACATGTCCTGTATTGCTCTTACATGTATTAGTGAGGTGCATGCAGTGATTGGAGGTCTAGAAGCGCCTCTCTACAGTACAGTGTGGTACTACACATTCTGTGATGCTCTTACATATGCCTGGATGAGAGGTTTCTTTGGGCACCAGGTGAGGGCCTCATTGTCTTTTTTTCTGGTCCATTGTCTATAAAGTACATGACCCAAAGAAACTCCTGGCCTCATCATAAAAAGTGATTTCCAGCTTTCAGCAGTTAATTACCTGCTTACTTTTATTTAATCTTGGTTTTACATTTAGTTGGGTCACATTTTGGGGCCTCGGAACAAATTGCCAGTTTTCCATAGCGTTATAGTTTCAACACACAGTGGATCCAACATACAATGGTCGTCTCAGAACCAATTATTATTGGATGTTGAGAAACCAATATATACAATAGATAACTGGTGATAAACATCAACACAAACATTTTTAAAGGGGAGGTCCATCACTTTGTATGTGGTTGGCTGCTCAAAGGAACCCCTACAGTGCAGAAATCAATAGGCATCCATGTAATGCAATGACATATTGGGGCCCTTAGTAAGCAACACACACATATTTATGTACTCTCTGTTGGATAGAGGGGGTCCCATTTAAATGGGTATTTCCATCTCACACACGTAGGCAAAGGTAAATAAAGATTATTAGCAAATACATTTCAGAGTTAGAGCAGTTCTTACCTGCTTGTGTGCACAAGCTTCCCTAGGTTACCAATGGCCTCTCTAGCAGTGGGCGGACTGGTGATCTCACTCCCTGCCGTGTCCTACTTAGATAAATTTTAACCCTTAGAGTTACTGACCTGGGAGAGACCTTGTATCATCCTGTCAGGTCTGCAGAGCACACTTATGTATAATTACATTAAACATAACAGAGTCAATCAGCAACCAACAGTGTGTTTTGGCAGCTTGTAATTATTTCTATCTCACCGGAAGCTTCCTCTCATAACAAATACAGTTCTGCTAGCTTACATTAGTAGCCAGAATTACATGGACAGTATCATTGTTTTGTGCAATTCTCCACCAGTAATGTCCCTTTAACAGGTTCAGCTAGTCAGTCACTGCTATAGACCCACCCATGACCTGTACAGGAAGTGGGGACCTGAACATGCTGTGAAAAGTAAAAGCAGCCAAATGGAACAACCCCTTTAAAGAGGTTGTCTCACTACAAAGATTAGCTTTTCTACATGTTGGGATCACTAATGAAGACGTTTTCTCAAATAAATTGCTTGTTCATTTTTTTTGTTAAGGGCTACAAGTGATTTTATCCCTTCTGACTCTCTCTGGTTCCCCAGGTGAGGGACCTGTGTACTTTCCCCCCCCCCCCCACACCCTCTTTTTTGTTCAAACTGATAGCAGGTAACTTGGGACATGAGAGCTTTTTTTTTTATCGATCTTTCGGGCAAAGCAGTAATTACTGTGTTCTTTAACTCAGAAGCTTCCCTGGCCCGACAGCTGAGATTTATCTAAAAAGCAAAAGTCTGAAAACGAGCTCATATACAAATTTATAGCATTGGACCGGGAAGTGACAGACAAAGCAGCATTATTTCATTCAGCACCTATGAAACTTTGATTTGAAACAACCCCTTTAAGGTACCTAACAACTGCATTCATATGCCTGGAAAAAAGTAATGACAAACGGATAACTCTTAATAAAAAACTCAAATCCCCAATTTTTTCCCCCATTTGTACAAACCTTTGAATTAAGTGATTTTTATATTAAAAAAAATTATTTTACACAGAGGAATTAGTGTACAGTAAAAAATGTGATGTTGAATTAAAGGGGAACTCCTGACTTCCTTATTTATTACGTTTAAAAAACGGGGGCTGCGTAAAAAACAGGGGGAAAAGGAAAGAAAAACAGGATGCAATTGCCCGATTATTTCAAACCCACAACCTTCAGTTGGTATAGGCTCTCCAAATCTGCAGTCTACATCAAGGAATATTTTTAGTAGACAAATATTTTACAAAGCGATAACACAGGTGTAACAAGTGACCCGATTTTTCATAACTGCACATTCATGTTAGGGGTTTTGATACAACTTTGATATCAGTAGCAATAAAGTGTTACAATTTGATAGCAAAATTTGACATTAAGCTTTTAAAGAAACGCTTAAAAAACTACAGGGGCTGAAAAGCTCTGTGCTGTGTGGCATGAAAAAAAAAGACACAATTTTTAACCCCTTAAAGACTACACCAGTTTTGGCTTTAATTTTTTTATCCTCATCTTTCAAGAGCCATAACATTGTTACTTTGCCGCTGACATAGCTTTTTTAATGGTATCTTTAAATGCACTATAAAATGTATAAGAGATAAAAAAAATATTTGGTGGAGGGAATTGGAAAAAAAAAATGCAATTACACAATTGCAGTTGGGCAGTGGGTGTCAGCTGAAGTTAACAGCTGGCACCCACCGCATATAAGGGGGTTTTTCAGCCACTAATCTACTACGGTACTCAAACTCGAATGACATACTGGTAGGTCATAATGCGCTCAAGATTAAATGCTTTATACCCCTTTGACGCAAGAACTTTTTTTTTTACATATGCTAATAGTTAGCTTGAGTAAAATTTATTGTACAAAGGTTTGGGTCTCAATCCCCTTACCCCTTCTTTTTTTTTCGCCCCCCTTATACCCAGTTTACACCCCTGCTCCCATTTTAAATTTATTTTTTTTTAAGTGTCCTTCCGAAAACACTGCTGGGTTGAATTTTGGTGGCCAGAAATTTACAGCTTTTTTTTTTGGCTCTGTTTGTCCTTAACTGTACACACCTAAGTCATTACCCCCTTTAAAACTGCCCTTATGGCCCATTAAAAAAATGTCAGGTTTTAAAATCACTTTGTTGCCTATAGCAGCCCAAACAGAGTCCCCCTTTCATTTCAATTTTGTGCTCTGGAAAAAGAAGGGGCCTCTGATTGGTTGTAGGGGAGTTTTTCATACATTGACCTATAGTTTTCCTCCCCGCTTTCAGAGGGTGTAGCTGCCCTTCTTGGGTGCTTCCCCTCTCCTCCTTAGGGGCCGTTTACACGCATGGACAAAACCGGGCCGGTTTGCCGGCCGGGATTTGTCCTGTTTTTCGGCCATCCCCCCGGCCCAGGGGGGGCGGCTTTTCTCCGCGATGAGCGGAGAACACCCTCCCCCCCCATTGATACATATGTTCCTCCGGAAACCGGACGGAAGATAGGGCATGCCAATGTTTTGTCGCCGGGGCCGCCCGAAAAACCCCGGGCGGAAAACCCGGGATGGGACTCTGCAGGGTTTTTTTCCCTAAGGGACAATGTGCTCATTTTCGGCCGGTTTTTTTTAGGCGGTTTTGAAAAAAAAGCAAACCGGGTGCAAAAAACCCTTTCCAAAAAACCCGGGGCGTGGGACATGCCTTACTCGATTTTTTTGTTCACCCTCACCCCCCTCCTCTCCAGCTGCTTTCACTATACACAGAGAAGGAAGGGAGAGAGAAGAGGAACAGGAAAAGTTCTTTGATGTATTTGTTTGAGTTTCAGCAGCACTAGCAGCTAGGTGAAGGACTTACACAAACTCCACTGCAGCAAAATAGTAGGACATTTTTAATAAGGAATATTAAGAAATTTACTTAATTTTGCATTAAAGAAGCAAATAAACAATAACACAAATTCAGTCCACAGGTGTCCAGATCCTTTAAATTAAATTTTACAACTAGTAACTCCATCTTACATGGGGTAGAGATAATGAGGATCTCTTAACATAGCTGTTTTATACCACTTCTCCACAACTGTGGCTTTTCTGTTGATCTTAACTACAACTTCATGTATGATAGGACAGTTTTGCAGCCATTGAAACCTCTAAAGTTTGAGCCCACTGTTTTATACAATAATAATGTAAGTCATTTTTCTAAAATGCTGTAAACCAATTGATGCACCCAAGAAAGAAAATCATTAGCTGTTATTTCTGCTGTCACATTTTGCAATAATTCGCACACAGACACAATTATTCCTATCCGCTCAGATTGCAGATCAATAAAAATAGATGAGTAGAAGAATATTAGGCTCTGTGCGATAAACAGCACTAATATGTCATATTACATGATGAATTCAGCAATATTTAGGTATGATGCAGCAGAACTATGTTAGTCACTTGGAATAAATGTGTGTAATATCACAATATGTAAGCACATGATAGAAGGTGAATGAGTTAATGAATCACAACATAATATAAGCTCAAAAGTTACATAGTTTGTAAGGCCAAAAAATGACAGCCGTCCATCCAGTTCAGCCTGTTGTGCTAAGGTGTTGATCCAGAGGAAAGCAAAAACCCCCATGAGGTAGAAGCCAATTGTCCTCATTTTAGGGAAAAAATTCCTTCCTGACACCAATCTGGCAATTAGAATAAATCCCTCAATCAATGACCCTTCTTCAGAATCCTAGTCACTATAACTTGTTATATTATTACATCTAGAAATGCATCCAGACCCTTTTTGAACTCTGTTAGTGAATTCACCATGACAAGTTCCTCTGGCATAGAGTTCCACAATCTCACTGATCTTACAGTAAAGAATCCCTTCCTATGTACAAACCTTCTGTTCTCAAGACGTAGAGGACGCCTCCTTGTTCTAGATACAATCCTGGGTATAAATAGATCTTGGGAGAGATCTCTATATTGGCCCTTAATATATTTATACATATTTATTATGTCCCCCCGAAGCTGTCTTTTCTCTAAACTAAATAACCCTAATATTGCTAATCTTTCTGGGTACTGTAGTCCACCCAGTCCTTTTATTATTTTTGTTGCCCACCCTTGTACCTGTTTAAGCTCTACAATGTCTTTCCTGTGCACTGGTGCCCAAAACTGTACACAATACTCCATGTGTGGTCTAACCAGTTCTGTGTGATAATTAGGAGGAAGTTAACTATCTTGATATGTAAAGTAACTGAAAGGGTGACTGGCTGGGCATGGGCCACTCTACACTAGTCCTCCCACTAGGCCTTTCCCCATCCACTTGTAGGGATGTGAATCATCCCTATGACTGAGCTTTTAATTTTGCTAAGGCAATTAAAGGGGCTTTGCTATCTGCCAAAATCACTTCTGTGGCCAGTGGATTGCTCGCTACAAATCGGCCTCAGGAAATGGGGATATGACCGTGTTTGCACAGTGCTCCCCATTCATTTCTATGGGAGTTCCACATATACCCAAGCAAGTGATCAGCTATATTCAGAGCTTCCATAAACAGGAATAGGGGAGAGTTGTGTGAGCTCAGCAATCTCCTGGTTCCATGAGGCTGGCCTGTAGAGAGCTATGAGCTCCCCTCAAAACCCCTTTAGCCCTTTTTAGAACTACCCTTAATGTGTGTAAAATAAGTCAATTACTGCTAATATTTTAGGTATTGCTTTATTGTTATTATTATTATTATTAATAATAATAATAATAATAATATTAATAATAAAATAATACACAGAAGGCTCCGATGCAGCATTACTCATTAACCCATTCTTATCCAGGATGTGACAAAACACACACACTATATATCTATGGTATTCAACAATCCTGCACTAGAATAGCCTGCAGTCATTTCATGTTATAAGTAACATTTAATGAGAATAATAAAACAATACATCAAATATATATAAATGCCTTAGCTTGTCATGTGTCAATATGGATGCAAAAAAACTGCCATCAAGTGGTTGGATGACCACATGACATACCATGGCATTTCTTATGTAGGCTAACAGAGGGAGGCTTGACATCCGATTGTTTATACTGAAAAGGACACTATAGCCTGAACTCACGAGTCACGGGGGAAGGGAAAGGAGTGCTGAGAGAGAATGATACTGTGCCACCCAATCTCCAGTAGCATAGAATGTACAGCATGATGTGGGCAGTACCAAGAAGCGGGTGGAAAGTTGTCAGGTATCTCATCCCAACTCACTTCACTGTTTCCTGCACTCAGCAGTGTAGCAGAGAACAGCTCCCGCTATACAACCTGTGCACTTAGCAAAGCTGTTCTTGCTTTACCAACTTGTAGCCAGTGGCTCCTGCTGCATTCAATGCTCACATTGAAGTGCTGTACAAGGATCTTTAGCATGAAAAGGGGAAGTAGGAATCTGTCTCATCCAAACTCATTCCACTGTGCCCTGCACTCAGCAGTGTGGAGGATATATCAGCAAACTCAAATCGTAGTGCTGCATAGCAGAAAATCACAACTACTTATTCCCTACAAAAAGGAACAGTGTTCTTGTACCTAAGTGAGCCCCCTCAACCTCTGGGCCCCCAATGCTTGGCTGCTATGGCTATAATTATGCCCATATCTATATAAAGTGCCCAGGTTCTCAAAAAAGGCAATATTGGGTGACAATAATCTAACCTCATTAGCTGCAAAGTAGTACTAATACTCAAAAACTCCAAAGTGCATGGCCCAGTAATATTTAAGTTAAATTATCTATGGTTTAAGTCTTTTGGCATAATCCAGGGTAATCTAGATTTATGTTGTGTAATCTGTATAACTATCAAATAAATTGCATATGATGATGATATTTCCCCGAAAATAAGACATAGTGCATTTTTAGTTATGAAATTCAGAGTTTGGCTGCTTATTCTGATTTTTGTGATTAAATCAATACAGTATATTAATACATGTAGATGTTTTGTTCAACAATAAATTGAATTCTTGTTCATGGAAAAATAAGAAATCCCCTAAAAATAAGTCTTATCTCGTCTTTAGGAGCAAAAATTAATATAAGACACTGTCTTATTTTCGGGGAAACAGGGTAAATCTTTGTATAATTCACAATATAAAATCTTTTTGGAAACTCAATCCTGTTTACTGTCCATGTAGAACATTGTTTAGTACATGACACATTAGAACACCTTATAATAGTCACTACATACATTACAGAGACCTGAGAAGACAACACCAAACAAATGTCCTCCTCCCAGAGAAGTTTTCCATGGATGGGACATCATGACAATAAGCTAGATGAGTATGGATGTGCTGCAGTAGACCATCAGTATCTTGTTGGTGGAGAGGAGGATGATGATGATGATGAGATGACAGTGTGACTTGTCTCACCAGGATGAAGTGATCCTCTCTTGTCCCTCACACCAGACTCTGTTGAGCTATGTTCATCCTGGCATGAATGTCCCAGAGCTGCTGGTGGGATCTCAGTGTCTGTGCTGGTCAGCCAGGTGGATTCAGTCTCCCTTGTCCAGCTCTCATAATAACGAGGTTCAATGGCATCAGCTCTACTTCCTCCACAGCCCATATTCACCTCAATGCAGCTGGACTGAACCACTTATCTTCAAAGACTGGGATATATGAGATGCAGATCTGTATCCTTCTGTTCCTGCAGAACTCTACTAAGCCCTTGGGATGTTGAGGAGCTAGAGGCTAGTGAAGACCAGGACTCATCAGACCTCTGTCCATGTCTGTGCAGAAGCAAGGTACTGAGCTCCTGGGAGGCACATGGTAAGGTACTGATCAGACAATGCAGAAGTGCACAACAGAATTGTAATGCTACAAAGTAGCCTCATTGCTTCCTACAGACCATTGTGTTGCTTTTTGTGTCTGCACTGAATAGACTCTCTTGTATCTTCAGTGCTATGGTTTGTATCTTGTGCTCTGCACTCAGTTGGCTCAGTGCCTGCTCTATGCCCTCCTCAGGGGTCTCTAGAAACAGGAACCCTCCCTTGGCACAAGAGAATGAAGTCTGCTGACGTCTGTAGCTCTGAGAAATGCAGGAGGATCTGATGCCTCCAGTGTTGGCTGCAGCCTGTAGATGTGATGAGGATGCAGGAGCTCTTTGTGCTGGTGTCAGAGGCATAACGTGAGGAAGGTGGAGTTTTATGGATTGTAGCTTTTCCCAATGAAATGTAGCAGAGCATTGACCCTGTGTGATGTCATTACACACTCATTGCAGCTGCTACACGTGTGCTGGAGACACCTCTTCCCCTGCAGAGACCAAGCACTTCTGCTGCCTCCCTTATTGTGCTGCCTTATTGATTCAGGGCTCTGTAAAGCTGCACTAATAGGTAATCCCCAATGTAAAGCATTCGCATACATCACATCAGCAAAGATCCACGTACATCACATCAGCAAGAATCCACATTCATCACATCAGCAAAGATCCACATACATCACCAGCAAAGATCCACATACATCACATCAGCAAAGATCCACGTACATCACATCAGCAAAGATCCACATACATCACCAGCAAAGATCCACGTACATCACATCAGCAAAGATCCACATACATCACCTGCAAAGATCCACATACATCACCAGCAAAGATCCACATACATCACATCAGCAAAGATCCACATACATCACATCAGCAAAGATCCACATACATCACATCAGCAAAGATCCACATACATCACATCAGCAAAGATCCACGTACATCACATCAGCAAAGATCCACGTACATCACATCAGCAAAGATCCACGTACATCACATCAGCAAAGATCCACGTACATCACATCAGCAAAGATCCACGTACATCACCAGCAAAGATCCACACACATCACATCAGCAAAGATCCACATACATCACCAGCAAAGATCCACACACATCACATCAGCAAAGATCCACATACATCACATCAGCAAAGATCCACATACATCACATCAGCAAAGATCCACATACATCACATCAGCAAAGATCCACGTACATCACCAGCAAAGATCCACACACATCACATCAGCAAAGATCCACATACATCACATCAGCAAAGATCCACATACATCACATCAGCAAAGATCCACGTACATCACATCAGCAAAGATCCACGTACATCACATCAGCAAAGATCCACGTACATCACATCAGCAAAGATCCACATACATCACATCAGCAAAGATCCACAAATATCACATCAGCAAAGATCCACGTACATCACATCAGCAAAGATCCACATACATCACATCAGCAAAGATCCAAATACATCACATCAACAAAGATCCACATACATCACCTGCAAAGATCCACATACATCACCAGCAAAGATCCACATACATCACATCAGCAAAGATCCACATACATCACATCAGCAAAGATCCACGTACATCACCAGCAAAGATCCACATACATCACCAGCAAAGATCCACATACATCACATCAGCAAAGATCCACATACATCACCAGCAAAGATCCACATACATCACCAGCAAAGATCCACGTACATCACATCAGCAAAGATCCACATACATCACATCAGCAAAGATCCACATACATCACATCAGCAAAGATCCACACACATCACATCAGCAAAGATCCACACACATCACATCAGCAAAGATCCACGTACATCACCAGCAAAGATCCACGTACATCACATCAGCAAAGATCCACATACATCACCAGCAAAGATCCACATACATCACCAGCAAAGATCCACATACATCACATCAGCAAAGATCCACGTACATCACATCAGCAAAGATCCACACACATCACATCAGCAAAGATCCACATACATCACCAGCAAAGATCCACATACATCACCAGCAAAGATCCACATACATCACCAGCAAAGATCCACATACATCACATCAGCAAAGATCCACATACATCACATCAGCAAAGATCCACGTACATCACATCAGCAAAGATCCACGTACATCACATCAGCAAAGATCCACATACATCACCAGCAAAGATCCACATACATCACCAGCAAAGATCCACATACATCACCAGCAAAGATCCACATACATCACATCAGCAAAGATCCACATACATCACATCAGCAAAGATCCACATACATCACATCAGCAAAGATCCACATACATCACATCAGCAAAGATCCACATACATCACTGTCACGTACACACTCACCAGCACGTGACTGGGGGGCCACTGTAATGGGGTAGATTTATATCCACTCGCGCTCACCTTTCACTCAGGTAGCGAATCAAGCATAAATCGTACTACAAGACAGTTCCAGCCCCCCCCTCCCCCAAAATACACGCTGCCACCACCTTCCTTCAATAATCAAACAAGGAATCAGCCGGAAGGAATCTGATTCCTAACAGATATTCTAAAAAAACACGTAAAAAATGCTTACAGGTCAACTCACTGCTCTCTCAGCAGTTACAAAAGAAAAATACACTCCTTCAAGGAAATGGATCCGTGCAACAAGAATTAACGTATTACTGATAACTTTAATATAAAAAAATGATTTTCAGTGCTTACATAAACAGAATATTACAATAACAATGACATACCCATCAATCAGTTATGAAAATAAAAGGGATAAAAACTTAGAAGATTTCACACTTACAAGGTGTTTCAGCCTTCAGATCCCAGGGGCATGGATGAAAAAAGGGAATGGGACACAGCTCAATCTGAAATTGAACCCCAGGCTATGAACACCGGTTTTGAGTGTGTCCCACATGTCTTATACCTGTCCAGGTTCTCCCACCTCTCTCACACTTGCCTACTCTTTTACTGGCTGAAGTTATTTTGAGGTGGGTGTATACTGGATTGTCTTATGAGGGTTTTGCGTACTATTGCCAGAAGATGGAAATCACGGACTGCGCTTCAGCTGTGGGGCAGGTCAATGAAAGTTTTATTGTGGGGGGTCAAAGTTTATCAGGTATCCGGGACAGCTGCATCTATAAAGTGGGCCATAAAATTGCTTAAGACCCCTGTTATCTAAACAATTCAGTAATTAACCAGGCAAAGGGCTGGGGGTGAGAGTCTACAGACACATGCTAGAAATTCCTTTCACACAGAGGGGTGTGGGGGCTTACACTCTGAGACATGGTTTAATGATGAATTCAGAATACATTTAAATTTCAATGTGCTACATAACAATCACATCAGCAAAGATCCACGTACATCACATCATCAAAGATCCACATACATCACATCAGCAAAGATCCACATACATCACAAGCAAAGATCCACAAGATCCACCTACATCACATCAGCAAAGATCCACGTACTCACATCAGCAAAGATCCACATACATCACCAGCAAAGATCCACACACATCACATCAGCAAAGATCCACGTACATCACATCAGCAAAGATCCACATGCATCACCACAGCAAAGATCACCACATCTCATCAGGCAAAGATCCACGTACATCACATCAGCAAAGATCCACATACATCACATCAGCAAAGAGTTGTAAGCCGTGTACTGAGGGCAGGATTTCCGGAATACAGCGAAGTCACGGACAAAGAACACGACTCCAACACCAGCTCAACAACGGTTAGTTTTTACTGAATTTTCGGAACAAGATGGTGAACAGATCCCCCAAACACAATTTAAAAATATGTTATCCTGGGCCCCTGTGCCTGCACAGTGCGCCGCCAGAATGTACACTCTGGATGCCCAGTAACTTTACCTAACCACTTTGTGGTTGGCAGTTGCAGGGCTCCGTGTGCAGCACAGCAGTAACACAGCTTAAATGATTTACCCACTTCCCTCCCAAACACACTGTGTGACAAAAGAGGGTTAATATAAATTGGGGGGGGGGGGGGGGGGGTGGGGGGGGGGGGGTAAAGGGGGGGGGGGGTTATATATATAAATATATTATATGGGGGGGGGGGGTTTTTTATTTTTTTTTGGGTGTTTATTTTATAGGGAAAGATATGTGTTAGGGATTTGTAGTTGGGGATAGGTTTAGAGAATTGAAGTATGTTGTGTTGTTTAAAGAAGGGGAAGGTTTATGTGAAGATTAGTTAGTTTAGTTGTTATAATTAGATAAGTAAGTTATAGGGGAGGAAAGAATAAGAGAGTAAGTTTGTGGGAAATATTAGTGGAGATGTGATGTTGTTTTGGGAGGGTAAAGGATGTATGTAATAGATTTATGATATTGTAAGTATTGTAAAGAGTTATTATATCTAAATATAATGGAGTAGGTTATTGAATTAAGGAATATATGGACAATATAAACTGTGAATCCTGCTTCCTTTAGCAAACGTCTGTTCTCATCCGATCTCAGCAGCGTCTCAAAAGGCTGCTACATGTGCCAGTCTTTTACAATGTCCCTCATTTGCAGATACTGAAACATGGCATAGCGGCATCTTTGTGGCCAAAACAGTAAAATACAAAGAAAAATTTTTACAACTGTCATGCATGGGATTTTTACTCAGAAACACAAGAGCTGTCCCACTATCCCAAATACCACCCACAGAAGATGGCGTCCTCGACAACCCCCCCACACAACTCGACTTGCGCATAGCGCGGGGGTACACCACGGTGGATCCTGGACGTCCTACATGGGGCTATAGGTTCAGGGGCCTCAGGCACCTCCCCTGGGGAAGGAGTTGGTTGGCTGCTCCACTATCTCCCTGGGTGCAGATTGCCACAGCTGGAACCTCAGTTGACACCGCAATGGACAGCCCACCATTCTTTAACTACGAGAGCTGCTGACAGGGGTGGGACTTCGGGCGTAGTTTTCAGGCTCTTCAAAAACACAGCGCCTCGAACATATTTCTGTGCAGATTTCGTGACGGTGCCCCCTGTCCCTATTGGCTCTACTCGTAGACCAGGGATGGCATGGTCCACCCTTCTCTGACCCACATATGGGACCGCCTCCCACCTCCCATCCAACTTCCCAGATGTCCTCTTACACCTGACCATGACCCGATCACCTGGTCAAAACTGTCTCTCTGCACAGGCCGTGGGTTAGATGCACCACTTTGTATCAGACGCTCTCCAACAACCTTTGCACCGTCCGCAGTCGGCGGTGGTGTTCCTGGGCCTGGCCGTGGTACTGTCGGTGTGGTGCTGTCGGACTGGGGCATGTGAAAGATCCTCAATCCTTCTGCGACCCGGACCCCGAACATCACATTTGATGGGTATAGCCCGTGTAACTATCACTCCATTGTTTATAAGGCCCACATCAGCTCAGGCAGGTACTCAGGCCACCCTACCTTCTGCTGTCCTCTAAAGTCCGCACATCTGGATAAGGGTGCGGTTAAACCGCTCAAAAGCCCGTCCCCTGCGGAGATACGGAGTAGTACGGCAACGCTCAATCCCATACAACTGACAGTTCCTCATTATAGCCCTTGAAACACGCCCCTTGTCCGGAATGTATCCACTGTAGCACCCAAAAACCTGATAAAGTGCTTGCAGAACCGCCCAGCAGCAGACTCGTCAGTCCTGATCCCTAGTTGGGGTTTAACAGCCACGGCATACTTAGTGAAATGTCTGATCATGACCAAACAGTACAAATGCCCCAGAGGCAGATTACCCAATCTGCACATAGTCAATCATCAGGAGCTCAGGGCGCAATGTCCGCGGATGTCTGAAACGGGAGCCCGCTGTTCAGTGCTCTTACTATAACCCCAGGTACGACACTTGAGGCAAGCTTTCAACACATGCTTAACAATCAGGGCATAACACAGTCGTTGAAGCCACTTATAGTTTTGTCACTCCCAAAATGGGCGCCATCTCTTATGGCTTCCCAGCAAGCCTCTGGCCCTATGACAGGGATAACAATCTGTTGTCTGTGCTGCAACTCCGATTGTAAATAGATGGGACCGGCACAGGAACCCTGGGGAAAACACACATCTTATCCCACTGCCTCAAACAGCTTTGGCCCCTCCTGAGTCAGCTGGGTCTGCTCCTCTGGTCGGGGCCAGACCCAGACCGACCCACCCTTCACTTTCCTGCGTAAATCTGCAACTAACCTGGACCCTCTGCCAATCAGCCACTGTCCTGTTCCCAACACCATCTCATCCCAGACGCCCCCCCACTTGATGTGCCACGTCTGGAACGCAGGAACTGGCCTAAAGTCGGCCAATTCATGTCCTCTAATTCCTCATCATTGCTGCAGGATGTTTAGTCCTGACTGGACCCGAGAGAGGGCATCCGCATTCCATTTTCCCTCCCTGACCGTAACTTAACCGGAATTGGTATTTTGAAGTCTGCCACCCATTTCTGCTCGAGGGCTCCAAGTTAGCATCTCCAATCGCCAATGGGTTTGTTGTCGGCATGAACAGTCACCACTGCACCTTGTCAGGTACGTCGCGAACCTTCAGTCATGGCCCCACGCAGGGCTAACAGTTCCAACTTAAAGGAGCTATAATTGTCAGGATTGCGCTCTGACTATCCCGCAAGGACCGACTGGCATAGGCCAATTACTCTCTCTCGCCCCTTCTGACTTGGTACAGCACAGCCCCCAACCCATGTAGACTACCGAAGTATACAAGCAAAAAGGGGTGTCGAACGCGCATAGGCCAGAATTGGAGGCACTGGTCAGCGCCATCTTTCACCGCTTCAAAAGCCTCTGCTGCCGAGGTCCCACTCATAGGGCGATTCTTTGGGACCCCCAGCAAGTATCCCTAAGTAACTCATTTAAGGGCCCCGTCCAGATGAGCGAAACGGGGTATAAACCTTCTGTAATACCCACCAGTCCCAGGAATGCCTGCACAACTCATATGTACACGCTGAGGCCAGTTTTGGACTGCCTCAATCCTTACTGGGGCCGGCTGTACCCCATCAGAAGTGACACCATGCCCCAAGTAATCTATTTCGCTGCTGAAGAGCTGGCACTTCTTTGGCTTGATCTTAAGCCCATGTCCTCGAAGTCGTTCCAGAACTGCCGCAATTTCTGAAGATGGTCCGTCGAACGAATTCCCTAAAAAAAAGAAATAAAAAAGTAAAAGAAAAAAAAAAAAAAAACAAAGAACACCCCACTTCGTCCAGGTAGAACAGCACCGACTCAACAGATAAGATCCCCTAGACATGTTCCATCAGCCGCTGGAATGTCCAGGGCGTTGTAAAGCCCAACGCATCCGATAGAACTCGAAGAGTCCCATAGCACATGAAAGCTGTCTTTGCCCTATCCTTCTCAGCCACTGGTACATGCCAGTATCCCTGGCCAGGCAAGGGTCGAAAAGAATTTCGTGCATGGCCTAGAGCGACAGCTACTCTCAATCCGCGGAGGGGATAGGCATCACGAATGGTCTTGGCATTAGCTTCCTGTAGTCTACGCAGAACCTGAGACTGCCTTCTTTTTTTCACACCAAAACAACTGGGGCGCCCAGGGACTTTGACACTCTTGAATCACCCGTTTCTCCAGCATGCTGGACCACATGTCTTTCACTCCTGGTACATTTTTGGGTGGGATTTGTCGGTACCGTATCTCTGATGGGCGGCATCACCTGTGGTGGAAATTTCATCTCGATGGTAGAAGCACACACAAAAGTCTTCATATGTCTCTGAGAACGCCCTCCTGGAATTCCAGAGGGGTATCTCCAGCAGCTGTTTGTTGCCCTGGAGTCAGGGTCCTGCGGTCAATTCCCATCTGAGCCATAATCACCCGCCATTCCATTCCGCCGTCGGAGTCTCGCCCTTCTGGATGCCCACTGCATAAGTCAAGGCCGACCTCTTGTCGGCCATATCGGTGGACGTCCTTTCGCCCGGGAATATCTCTCCAGGAACATGGACTTCGGCTATTAGGTATTTGCAGGGAATGGTCAACTCCGCTGTCCATGACGTAGAGGCATCTCACGGGTACACATCCCTCTCCACAGTTGCAAGGGACCCGCGCTACAGTGGTCGGTTCCGAGACTCTTCCTGTGAGACTGGTTCAACCAATACTCCAGCCCAGTTCAACTTCTGTCTGGTTCCCACCGCAGCATCAATATTTTTTCGTGTCGTGGCGGGATCTTGCTCGTTGCTCACGCTGACACCTTCACGTGCCCAATGGGTCGACCGGATGTGGGCTTCTTCCTGCAGACTTGCAGCTCCTCACCATCTTCGTAGGACCTTCTGAGTGGGCCGGTCGTGTGGCCCGCAGCCTAATAGTTTTTTTCCCTCTTTGGCATAGAATGTGATCCGTCCCTCGAACACGTTCCTGCCCAGGATCATAACATCCACTCCCCTCTTGGTGGGTGATCCACCAGCACAACGCCCTTCTTGCCAATGTCTTTGTCCAAACAGTCTGACCTGCATCCAAACTATCCCTTTGTACATCCATCACACCATAGTGCTGCTGTCAGCCTAATTACCGCCATCATCGTGGCTCAATCACGTCCCCGAAGTGTCCTCTCAAGATCTCCCAAGGGCATCACGGACACTCTGACCATATCAACTAGACAGTGCACCTGTTCTGCCTTCTAGCTCCTTCCATAACAGGACCTACTGCATAAAGATCGTACTCCTCGCGCATGGACTTTGGTTTCTGTGCCTGACCGCCACAAGACGCCCAGCTACTGCGGCAGTTGGTAGTTTAACCCCGGCTTGTCCCACACACTCGCGTCCTCTCTGGCGATGTGCCATACTGGTTGACAAGCCGCAAGGGCACCCTATACCTCTGCACACCTGGTGACCTCTGCGTAGACCCTGCTGTGGAGCAGATCTGAAAGGGGTGCTGTGGGAAGCCGAAGTCACTTCTGAGCTTGTTGGCCGTTCTGCCTTCCATCTGAGACACCCTCTAGCCGAAGTTCTCTCAACTCTGCTCGTAAAGCCTAGACCACATCTTTTTAAAGACTCTCGCGTCCCTCTGTTTCTCTCTTGCTTGGTACTCACTCACAGCCTTTACCACTACGGGCATGGGTTTCCTCTCCCTCTCTACAGCGGCTAAGTAGACCTGAAAAACTTCAGGTCAGCCTCATTCGGGTCATTCCTGCAATTTGTCCCGTAAAGGATTTATTGTACAGTCCCACAATGAACTGTCTTCTTAGTAGCTTATCTACTTCAGGGAAGCCCCGATAGCCACTGGGTATCGCCGCCTTATCCTCATTCAATGTTTTCCTGCAGACATTAGAGTACTGCATGAGGGTCTCACCTCTCTTTGCGGCCGTTGAAGAAGTAACTCAGCAGGTGCACCACTTTGGTAAACCCCCCTTGGCCCCTACCAACAGCAGAATATTTCTCCATGTGTCCCTTTCAGACTCAGTCGCACCATTACTGTCCCACCTAACGTCCCCCTCCAAGGCCCTCAGGGCTATCTCAGCCCCCAGTTCCTGGAGTAAATTACAATTTTTTAACTGCGCTACGCACCCTTTCTGTCCAGTCCCTTCAGTGTCATGTTTTTCCCGTCAAATTGGGAAGGTAATTGCAATAGTGCCATATAGGGACATAACATCACTTGGGTGTGTAACTGTAGGTGCACCCTGGAGCTTGGCTCAGGGGGGGGGGGGGCGGAGGGGGGGAGGGGGGAGGGGTGGGGGGGGGGGGGGTGGGCCGGCGCCATGACGCCGGGGGAAGATCTCCCGCCGCAGCTCCGTCCATAACGATCGCTGTAATTCCATGACATCGACAACGCAATGTTGTAAGCCGAGTACCGAGGCAGGTTTTCCGGAATACAGCGAAGTCACGACAAAGAGAACAACGACTCCAACACCATTCTCAAACAACGGTGTTTTAACTGAATTTTCTGGAACAAGATTGGTTAACATATCCAGCAAACACAATTTTACAAATAGTATCCTGGGCCCCTGTGCTGCACAGCGCGCCGCGATGGGTGGGGGTGAAAAAGAAAGAGCAGGGGGGGGGGGGGGGGGGGGGGGGGTGTGGGAAAAAGAAAAAAACATAAGAAGAAAGTGTACTCTCTGGATGCACGGTAACTTTACCTAAAACCGTGGGTTCCGAAAGGCCGACTAACCCTTACCTTCTTAATACCGTAATCACCACGGGAACAATTATGTATGGTGGCATTGCAGGGGCTCGTGAGCAGCACAGCAGCTTACACAGCTTAAATGATTTTAACCACTTCCCTCCCAAACAACACGTGACACAAACTTTCCCTCACAGATGAACCTGATCAAGTAGCTAATTGTGCTCTAGTAAAATCTCCAAGACCTGAACAGGAGGATTAATTGGGAACCCTCCCTTTAGGCCGTAACTGAGCCTAACTAACTAAACTAATACAGGCACTTCGCACAGTCCCTGAACTCGTTGGCGTGCACACATCCGCTGAGGTACCTTAAAGATGCCGCAATTCCTGTTCTCAGTGCAATGGATGGAATGGCTGGTCCGGCTGCAGACAGTCCCTCTTTATCTTTGCAGCTTGTCCTTCTTGTCAGGAGTTTCTCTTCACTCCCTCCTGTATAGACAGTCAGGCTCTCCTCTGACCCTGGAACGGACTGTGAATCCTGTCTCCTTTACTCAACAGTCGTTCCCTCAGAATCTCCAGCAGCTTCTCAAAATGGCGGCTACATGTGCCAGTCTTAATACCATGTCTCCTCATTGCATATTACTGAAACTGGACATAGCGGCATCTGTGGCGCAAACAGTAAAATACAAAGAAACATTTTACAACTGTCATGCATGGGATTTTACTTAGAAAACACAAGGAGGTTGTCCCACTATCCCACAGATCCACATACGTCACATCAGCAAAGATCCACATACATCACATCAGCAAAGATCCACATACATCACCAGCAAATATCCACACACATCACCAGCAAAGATCCACGTACATCACATCACGTACATCACGCGCAAAGTATGGCCCGCAAATTCGGTAATACATACAGTAGCTCTCATTGAGAGCTATGATTACCTACCGTTTTCCCTGGCACGTACTGCGCGCCGGGAGAAAGAAGTGACATGTCTATGGGAGCCGGCACAGAGCGTTTTAGAAGTACGCACTGGCCAGCAAGTATTTCTAAAACACCTGGCGCACACAGGTATGCATCGCTATGCGCTGTGTGAACTCACCCTTATAAAATTCAAACCTGCTTTACAAAGGAAAAAAGGAATTTCCCCTGGTTGGGGGGGTTAAACCCCCCCAATGAGTGACGGTTAAAAAATGAGGCCCATTGTCCATGCAAAGCATGTCTTTAAAATTACTTTTTATTTATTGTCTTCACGGGATTGTGTTTGTCCTTAATTTGATATTCTTTAAAATCTATGCGCAGTAAAAAATAAAAAACGGTATAGCCACCAGCGGAAATCCGACCCATAAATTTTCTTTTTGATTCCCTAGATCTTCCGGGCCTTGATAAGCCACCATCCCTGAAAAAGTAAAATCCAAAACTAATTTTTCCCTCTTTTTTAAAAACTGCAGCAAATGAAAATCAAACAGTCCAGCTTACACACAGGAATTTTATTCCAAGATTTATTCCAAGATTTACCAGTTTTCCATAGAGATGATTTCAAGATACAATGGTCATCTTGGAACCAATTATTCTGTATGTTGAGGGATCACTGTATAAATGAGTATGTACAAATGACTACCTCTAGGGCAGGGGTGTGCAATTTAAACCCATGGGGCCACATGTGTTGGAAGCTACTATATTTTACTCAGTTCAACCAATCCATATACAATTGACCCTGGTTAAATTCAAAACCTTTTCAATTGACTTTAGGGTTAACAACCGGGTTAACGCTTTTGCAACTTCACAACACTAAAGTTTAGTCCCCAAGTTAAGTAATTAGGGTGCCCCAGGAAGTTATATGTCCCCCCGTAAGGTTAAGGGGTTCCCAGAAGTTTTTCTTAGGCTGCCAATAGATATTTTGGGGGCCCCCCTCAGCCAAAGTGCCTGAGCCCCCTTTCCATGTCCCACCCCAAACACGCCGCTTCCTAGGCACCACCCCAAACATGCTCCTCCCAGGCACCAGCCATTCACTGCCATAGCCCCCTTCCACGTCCTCATTATCATTTCCTAGTCTGGACAATATAACTTTTTGATCAATTTTGTTCTAATTTTTATGGGATGTGAAATGACCAAAAAACTGCAATTTTGGCGTTTGGAATTTTTTCTTCTACAGAGTTCAGCGTACGGGTTAAATAGTGCTATATTTTAATAGATCGGACTTTTATGGATGCAGCGACACCAAATATGGGGAACTATTATTTAATTTTTCTTATTTGTAAAATGGTGAAAGGGGGGTGATTTGAACATTTAATACTTTTTTATCTTTCTTACTTTAACTTTGAGTACCCCTAGGGTGCTTCACCACTAGGGGGCACAATCATTTTTACGATACATTAGGGTGTACCAAAAGGGCGGTTTCCCCACTTCTTGCCTGGGTCCGGAGGAGGGGACCCTCTAACGCACACAGCTGGGAGCCACAAGGCTGGAGAGGGCCCTCTCACCCACACACAGATGGCCCTGGGGGAACAGGGGGCCCTCTAACCCACACACAGACGGCTCGGTGGGAAGAGGGAGCCATCTCACACACCCACAGGACCGGGGGAACAGGGGGCCCTCTCACCCACACACATGGCTGAGGGAGCCCTCTCACCCACACACATGGCTCAGAGGACCACAGCTGTGTGTGGGTGAGAGGGCCCCCTCAGCCAGGTGTGTGGGTGAGAGGGCCCCCTGCTCCCCTGGGCCGTGTGTGTGGGTGAGAGGTTCTCTGCTCTCCTGGGCCGTGTGTGTGGGTGAGAGGGCCCCCTGGTCCCCCGGGCCGTGTGTGTGGGTGAGAGGGTCCTCTCCTCCCCCGTGCCGTGTGTGTGTGGGCGAGAGGACCCATGCTCCCCCGGACCGTGTGTGTGTGAGAGGGCCCCCTGCTCCCCCGGGCCGTGGGTGTGTGGGTGAGAGGGCCCCCTGGTCCTCTGGGCCGTGTGTGTGGGTGAGAGGGCCCCCTGCTCCCCTGGGCTGTGTATGTGGGTCAGAGGACCCCCTCCTCCTCCCTGGCCATGTGGGTGCATGAGGGGGCCCCCTCACACAGATAGCAGAGTTGGAGGGAGGAGGGGGCGAGGGGCACTACTGAGAGGGGGTCTGGCTCCCGGTTACAGCTGTACACCGTGCAGAAAAATGCTTTTTCTGCTTACATGTCCTGCGCTGTAGCCAGAGTCGGGACCTCCTCTCTCTATCCGCTCCCAGCTGTGAACTGCCCAGCGTCGGGATGCGGAACAATTTGAATTTGTGAGGCCCCGCCCAGAGGGGCAGGGCCTCACAGATTCACATTGTTCTGCATCCAGCCCACAGACAGAAAGGGGGAAGGCCCGTCTCCGGCTACAGCACGCAGGACATGTAAGTAGAAAGTCTCTGTGTAGACTGTGTAGGAGGCGGAGCGCAGCTGTGGACGGGAGCGCGGGCTCCCTCCCAGCAGCGGCGCCACCACTTGCCGGCCAGCACCGGGCTCCATGGAGAGTGTGGCACTCGGATGTGCCGCTCTCTATTCTGTGATGTGAAATAAGGGGCCTGCTTGCCGCGGGCCCCTTATTTTACCGGGCCCCGTACAGGAGTACCCTCTGTATCCCCTTTACGGAGGCCCTGTATGTCCTCCAGTATAGGTACTAGGATCCCCCAGTAAGTTTTATATATCCCCTAGTAGGTAGGTATATAGTTTATATGTCCCCCAGTAGGTATATAGGCAGGTTATAGGTTTCCCAGCAGATATATGCAGGTTATAGGTCTCCCAGTAGGTGTATAGGTAGGTTATAGGTCCCCCAGTAGGTATATAGGCAGGTATATAGGTAGGTTATATGTCCGCCAGTTGGTATATAGGTAGATTATAGGTCCCCCAGAAGGTATATAGGTAGGTTGTAGGTCCCCAAGTCGGTTTATAGGTAGGTTATA